>JACEFZ010028324.1:0-15000 GCA_014155875.1 Cepaea nemoralis
GTCTGGAATTCACCATCATTTACCAGTATGGATTTACCAACTGATTGTGTGAACTCCCAGCTTCCTTTGAATCTTCTCATCCATCATATCCCAGACATGGATAATCAAGCACATTACCAACTCCCGTCAATCAAGGCGTACATTCAGCTGAAGAAAGAATAACCTACATCTTAACCCAGAGAAAGGGGCTGGAATATTCATGCCCCATTCAAGTTAGTTCTGTCAGGAAATTCTAATGGATTATGTGATGTCACTCCTCATCCAAAGAGATACTGAAAGTGTTTGTGCCTGATCCTGATCGAATCAATCACATGGACTCTTGTGTGTCACGCCACGCCAGAATGCTTCAGACTTATTTATACCTGTCTGTTATATCACCCTGGAACGCTCCTAGCCCAGTGACTTAGCAACTGTGACTTGAGAGATTACAGTATATCCACATTGGATTCATATGGATTACTCCTACATGTTTTTCGCGATGGATATATGATCCAGAAGTGAAAGTTCTGTGTGTGTGTGTGTGTGCAATCCCCAATTTTCTAAATAGGTGGATATATGCAAAGCAGCTGTTTTCCTGGATTATAGAGAGTGTGATTATGGCCAGACTTTTCTAGTGGATATTGAAGGAGAGGGAGTCATCATTGGACCCCTAGGATATTTCTAGAGACAGATTAGACAGATTTTCTTTATCTAGTTCTTTGTATGGATTATTTACTTTGTTTTGTGTTTGACACATGTATTTGATGTGGACCTTTTTTGGGGAAATATTTTTGGGGACTTCTGTTTTGGGTGTATACTTTGTGTGCATTGCCGGAATATGAATAATTTCTTTCATGTATATGTCATATTGTAGCCAACAGGGTTTTCCAGAACCCAAATGTTTTCCACAATACAATTGTTTGTTGTTTGGTTTAACCAAGCCTTGCAGTTTCTTCATTGTTAACCTGTTGTTCCAAAATTGATGTTTATAGTCCAGTTATTGTTACTGTTATGTGATACAGTGAGTTATTGTTACTGTTATGTGATACAGTGAGTCATTGTACTGTTTTTGTCTAACAGTGGCTGTTTTTCCTCTGTCAATGTAATCCAGTTGTTGCGTCTAACATTGGTTGTTGTCCCTCTGTTGTATAATACTGTGGATGTGCATGACAGTGGATACTTGTCATTGTTTATATATATGTGGGAGATTAAATGTAGGGCGGGGCACTTACACATAGACACACCCTCTGGGTAGAGTGATTAGTACTCGGTGTCTGTGGTAGAACTTCCCGGATCTCCCAGCCTTCTATGGGAAACATTTCTTTTATGTTAGTGTTGAACTTGCACCTTTTTCTGCCTTGTTCAATACTTGGGGGTTACGAGCCAATATATTAATTCCTATAGAGGGCGTGCTTGGGTTTTAGACCCCATTCATACTGAATACCCCTAGCGAAACTTGTCCTTATTCTAATTTATTATATTTACCACCCTACACTTATATATATATATATATATATATATATATATATATATATATATATATATATATATATATATATATATATATATATATATATATATATATTATTATATATATATCCATTATCTCGGGGCCTCTATTCGACTTTCTAATTCCGTGTTCATTGTAAAGGCTTGGGCGCCATATAATTGCGTTGAGTATACACACCATTTTACAATACTAATTTTTAATGTGTCATTAACCTCTCTAGATGTTAATAATAAATAAATGTTGTTGAAAACAAAGGTTTTTTTTTGTGTGTGGCTATTCCTGTTCTCACCAAACTGCTACGCATAACTATAAAGAGAAGAACGAGGATGAAAACACACCTGAGATGAGTGAAAAACAGTAAGAATACAAACTACACAGTATACGAGCTTCACAACAACTTGAACGTTAATACACTGACTTAAATGATTCAACGCCGAAGGATAATATATCGACAAATATGACCTTCAATTTGGACAGAAGGACGATATATCGCCTTACTAGGGTCATCGTGTTATTTGTTTATTTTATGGTATCTCCTGGATCTTCCTTATGCAATTGAATAAGGTGAAGATCCCTGTTTGTGACATGTAGTACATTAGATTATTTATACCCAACCGACACCAATGGCTGATACGGTCACCCAAATATATTTGAACCCTGGACGAACGGGCCGTTTTGAGGGTCCGCAAGCCTGAAACAGCTTCAATGCTCAGTGGACGGAAATTTACATTATAAAACTTGTTCATTTGATTGTGAATCATATTTGGCCAAAACTTACTTTTTTTGTTTGACACTGAATCAGTTAAGAGTCAAATGTCACAGTTCTACAGAGGATTCACAACCAGGCAACCATGAAGTTCTACATAGGATTCACAACCAGGCAACCATGAAGCAAGATGACTACCCGCCGCTACACGTACATATATTCTATATATCTATGGTCGCGATGGCGCAGTGGTGAGCACGCTTGCCTACCCGTCTGGTGGTTATGTGTTCGCATTCCCCCGAGGTGGGGATGTTTTTAACATTGTTAGGCCCCGAGGACGACCCAACCTAAAATGTTCACCTGGAAATGTTCTGAGAAGTAAAGCGGTGGTCATGATATTGAACACACAACCCAGCCAGGACGGATTTGCTTCTATTAGGGTTTAGAAAGCTTTAAAAGACAACTTGATCCCATTGATTGCACCGGGTTTTATTCCACATTCCATATTCCAGGGCGGCCTGCCGAAATCGTTGCCCAAAGCACGAACTCACAAACTTCAGCGACGACCCTCAGGAGTCTCCAAGAAAATTGCACTCGCCAACCGAACGACGTAGCCAGAAATGAAACCCACGACCTTCAGAGCGAAAGGCAGACGGCGTAACCACTTGGCCACGTAGACTCTCTTCCTTTATATAAACATTGAGCCAGCACCATATACGGATTACGGATTACGGATATTCACAGATGTAACATCTAATGTTAAAAAGTTACGGAATCCTTTCTCATGCCCAAGAGAGTACTGGGTATATGGCGCCATTATCTATGTTCATGTGTCAATCGTCACTCATTATGTGAAATGGTGAATATCACTCCGGGCATCCTTATTTCCCAGAAAATGTCCACGTTATGGATTGAACACAATCTCCTGCAAAGGACTTGCGCTATTTTAAAAAAACAAACATGATAGTGACATTTTAAAGTCCTCTAAAATTACTGGATAGTTTTGGCAATCATAGACCATAACTTTAGGAAGGGAAAATCCCAACTGCACCTGCCAGTGGTAAAGGATACAACAGTGTGGCAAACGCAGCCCTGGGGACCGAGTGGACAACTAACTGAGCAGAGCAGGGCACTCGCTTATCCTGACAGTCGGAAATGGCTGTCAAAGTCAGAGGTAAAAGACCCCCTAAGTGGATGTTGAAGGCAAGGGGAAACTATCAAATTATCGTCCCAAGACTTCATTACTAAACACATTTCAGAGTTGATCCAGAATACTAAAGACCGAGATCTGTGTAGAGCCATGAACGCATTGATGATGATGTTGTTGATGATGATGATGATGCTGATGATGATGATGATGATGATGATGATGACATAAGAAAAATGCAAACAAACATAAACTGTTACGTAAACATTATAATAATAAACTTGCTTGTAAGTATTACGTATGATGATCTGCTGTCAAATGAAAACAATGGCAGTAAAACGCCATATATAGCGCATATTTGTGGGACATTTTCATATATCCTTTTCGGGCTGGCTCCACATGAAGGCCAAGAACACTGTTTGGATAGATCCTCGCCTTGATTGGGATTCGAACACGTGAGAACAGGGTCGGCGAGCGAGCGTGCTTGCCACTGCCTTCCCAGATGTCTCCAGCATATACTGTATCGTGAACAGATAACCATCTTCAGACTCGACACTGGACGTAACAGGCTGAAATACTGTTAACATTGATAAACAAATGACAGGAGATACTGATGAATGTGACCGTGGAACTGGTAAAACGACAGCTAAACGTTTGCTGCAAGATGTGCAGAACAGAGAAACTTACTTTGGCCTACGTCCTCTCCATTTGGGGACACCCAACGGAAAGGACAAGATCGTCAAGTTGAATATGTTAACGCTAATGTTTGAATTTAACAGAAGAAGAAGGAGGGGGAGGAGGAAGAGGAGGGGAAGAAGAAGAAGAAGAACAAGACGAAGAAGAAGATGAAGAAGAAGAGGAGGAGAAGAAGAAGAAGAAGAAGAAGAAGAAGAAGAAGAAGAAGAAGAAGAAGAAGAAGAAGAAGAAGAAGAAGAAGAAGAAGAAGAAGAAGAAGAAGAAGAAGAAGAAGAAAATATTGTGTGTTAGATGCTAAGATATATTTTTTTAGTATTCGAAAACCAAACACAATCAAGCTAAAACGCTGACTTCTCGTCATTGACTTGGGAAAGTAAATTACAAAACACCTCAGAAGTCGGCCTGAAGGCGAGGGACACTAGTAATAGAAAAGCCCGACCCGCACGCAATCAGTATAGTGTTGACTTAGCTCGAGTTCATTGTGAGCTAACGAATAATAATAATAATAATAATAATAATAATAATAATAATAATAATAATAATAATAACCTAGCCGGCTCCCTGGCCGAGGTGTTAGCAGCTTTCTCCGTAATCCCGAATACTCTCGTGGTTGATGTGAGTGCAAGAGAATTGGAAGCGGTTCGAGTAGCACCAGTGACTTATGAGAGTATTGAGCCGGTCGCTCAGAATGTCGTGGCGTGCTGATGAGCGTAATCTAGCCTAGGAATCAACATGCAGCTGAAAAATGCTGATGTTGACCGCAATATCCAGAAACAGGATGGAAACCCGGGGAAAAAAAATAATAATAACCTACGCGCTGATGGAAATACACATAACAATAACTGATCAACCCATGGTGCATTTTCAGGTGCAGAAAGCGTTATCCTGACACGAATCAATAAAACATAACTAAGCATAACTTGAATAAATACATTTAAATTTAAAAAAGCCGAACTTGAAGAAATAATAATAATAATAATAATAACAATAGTAAAATAATAATATAAATAATCGTAGCTCAATAAATATATTTAAACATTATCTTACTTGAACAAATAAATAAATAAACAAATAAACAAATAAACAATTAATAAATTAATAATAATAATAATAATAATAATTATAATAATAATAATAATAATAAATACGACTTCCTGAATACATAAAAATAAACGTAACAAGTATAAGTTTAAAAAACAAAATAAAGTCCATCTTGAATAAATACAACAAATACATCCGCAAATTAATGAACACAACAAGAAATTCGGTACTTGGGAATCATGTCGGCGTGATAATGACCGTTTCACCCATCAACTGCCGAGTGGTTGTAACGTGTGCAGCTCATAAACCCTCCATGTGTGCCTGGAAGGCGTCAGGGAAGCAAAGAGTAGTAACAGCATAACCTACCATGTATGGCAGTGGTTCTCAACCTTTTTTGGCTCGTGCCCCCCTTCACCATATTTTTAGGACGTCATTCAACCATATTTTTAGAACGTCATTCCCCCCATTTCGTATTTCCTCCCTAAAAATTTCCCCCTGCCCCTACACAGTATATGTAATAACTGAAGCTAAATTTAATAGAACATACTAAAACAAGTCTAGACATCTACATAAAACGTGATTTGCGGATCTACTTACGTTATAACATGAATTTCAGAAGGGTGATACGTACAGAACCGTAAAGTATGAAGGGAAAAACAATATCAAGTAATCGGTTCTTGTATTAACGTAATCTAGAAATAATCTTAATTCCCCCCCCCCCCCCCCCCCCCGGAAACCCTAAAATTCCCCCCTGGTTGAGAACCACTGATGTATGGCGTAAGAGGCGACTAAGAAGGATTGCCTTGAGACAGACCACACCCCCTCCTGTAGACACAGATGTTAGTTGCATATCTTTTACAGAACGTGCAGTCAACTCCATCATTTTTTGGCTGTTCGTGATTTCTTGGCAAGTTAACGTTCAGCAGTTTGTCATTGCTTTCTGAACGACCGGCACTCATACCATTGTATGACACCAATCGCAAGGCGGTCTGCTGCCAAATCACCCGCAGCTGTGTTTGGAACGCGGTATGGGGGATTACGAATTGCGACCATAACCTCTTCGCCACAGAGCCGGCTGTAGACAACTGTTGATGCGAAGTCCAAACCATCATCATCATCATCATCATCATCATCATCATCATCATCATCAAGATACTCTATATTTTGTTATTGTTGAATGGAAACCTACCACCCTGCCCGAAGCATGCGTATCTTCCATTTACTCAATACACCTCAGGGTGTGTAAAAGTGTTCTTTACTTTACTCCTGAATGTCCTGTGGATATCACTCAACTGCACGTTCAGTGTGGGTTACACAACAGTACAGACCACAGTCGGATAGGATTAACATCAGCTAAGTAAAAAACAAAACGACTGTCACTTACTGCCTAGAGTAGCTTGCGGTGTAGGACATAGGCGTCTTGAGCCTGAGGAATTAATGCCGTCTGGATAGTGCAGTCGCCGCAAATTTCAGGTTAAGGTTTTCATTTTGCCCCCGACAGAAAGAAAAAAAAAATACACACTTTACTGAGGATTCCAACCCGGGACTACTGAAGGAGAAATTGGTTTTATGTAGTTGTATCAATCAACGTTTATTGTCTGTTTGCTGAGGAAGGTTCAAGCTGCAACATCCATTTTGTCACGTGTGATCGTGTCCTAGTCAAGCTGACCGATTCTGGTGCTGGTTTTCATTGATTTACTCATTGTCAACCAGCGACGAGAGCGTTCTAGGCGAGAATATCGCGATACAAAGCGAGATGACAACGCAAGAAGAGATGGCATCATGGAGTCAAAGACACGTTGAAGAAATCAAATTTGTGATCAATCAATCAATCAATCATGTGCCATGCCGGAAAGCGTGATCCTATGTCTATATTTTCGCGACCAAACATCCTCTGAAGAAAGATCAGTATCTTTACTCCCCCCCCCCCCCACTTTACTTCCTAGAGGATTTTAAGGTACCCGTTTTATAAGCCTATATCGACCCGCAGAACCATTAAGTCAGGAGAAAATCCCACCTCTGGGGGGTTTTGGAGCCTAGTGGATGAGAACACTATCCACAACGTTAGGGGCGGAAAAACTGAAAGAAAATCACTAGATGTAAGTGGAAATATATATGGAAATGGAATATGAATATGGAAATCTAAAGTTAAATACGTGGAATATATACATGGAAATATAAGGTTAGATACATGGAATATGTACATGGAAATATAAGTGTTAGATACATAGAATATGTACATGGAAATATAAGGTTAGATACATGGAATATGTATATGGAAATATAAGGTTAGGTTCATGGAATATATACATGGAAATATATGGTTAAATACATGGAAATATAAGGTTAAATACACGGAATATGTATATAGAAATATAATATTAAGTAAATGAAATATGTACATGGAAATATAAGATTAATTAAATGGAAATATAAGGTTAAATATATGGAATACGTATATAGAAATATAATATTAAGTAAATGAAATATGTACATGGAAATATAAGGTTAAATAAATGGAAATATAAGTTCAAATAAATAGAAATATAAGGTTAAATAAATGGAATATGTATATAGAAATATAAGGTTAAAAAATTAGAATATGTATACAGGAAAATAAGGTTAAATACATGGAATATGTATATAGAAATATAATATTAAGTAAATGAAATATGTACATGGAAATATAAGGTTAATTAAATGGAAATATAAGTTTAAATAAATAGAGATATAACGTTAAATAAATGGAATATATTCATGGTAATATAAAGTTAAATAAAAGAAAGGCAAAAGTAGACACATCGCAGATACTGCCGCTGGGGTGTGAAATGTTAAACCTTCACATATTACAGTTTACGACATATAAGGTGAGGTGGTCAGTTCTCTTTCTCATCGACTAGATAATTCCCAGAAAATTATACAAATTGTACGGTACTCATTTTTGTGAGGCAGCGTGGACCACAGATCTGAGGGGGGAAAAATCCTGACGCTGCAGGAGATCAAACCACATCCGCGGTCTTGGCAGGCGAGCACACAAACATTTATGCCACCGCGGCTCCACTATACGGTTAATACACGAAAATACAACCGGAGCTGGGGTTTAGGGAATAGTGAGAGTTCAGTTTCGTAATAAGCTTCGACACAGTAAGCCTCGAAACCAATGCCGGCGGTCTAGAAGCTAGACGCCTTGCGTTGTTTTTGATGGTATGTGGCGTCGGCAATGACAAACTCATCATCAAGTGCCGTGCCGGCTGGCGTAGGCGTTCATGGCTCTCCACAGATCTCGGTCTTTGGTTTTCTGGATCAACTCTACTGCTGATATTCCTCCGTGCCAGTGTCTCAATCCATCCAGCATCATTTCTCTTGGTCTGCCTCTGCCTCTCTTCCCCTCGATCTTTCAAGTTGTCACGATGTTCTCCAATGCCTCTCTTCTCATTACATGACCAAAGAAAGCTGTTTGTCTCTTTCTTATTGTTGTATATAGTGTTCTAGTTTCATTAGCCTCTTTCAGGCAATCGTTGTTAGTTACTCTGGCAGTCCAAGGAATTCGCGACATTCGTCTTAAAAACCACATCTCTGTTGCTTCTAAGTTCTTCCTAATTTGTTCATTTACATTCCAAGATTCGCTGCCAAACAGCAAAACTGGTTCTATAATGACAAACTACTGAAATAAATTGTCTAGTTGATCACAAACAGACAATAAATGACGGGGTTGATTGCAGCATCCTGTAAAGCACATGCAACTGACTTTATTAGAAAATACAGGGAAAGGAGATGGGCACCGCCAGGTAGATTTATTGCTGATGTATGATATATGTGGTTTTGAGTTATGTGTGATATGTGTAATACATGTGGTTCTGTGTTATGTGTGATATGTGTAATATATGTGGTTTTGTGTTATGTGTGATATGTGTAATATATGTGGTTCTGTGTTATGAGTGATATGTGTAATATATGTGGTTCTGTGTTATGTGTGATATGTGTAATATGTGCGTATTTCGAGATATGCGCGACATGCGTGTTATGTGTAATATATGTTATGTGTGTTTTTCTTTGTTATGTGTAATATATGTGACATGTGTTAAGTGGGATATATGTATGATATGTATAATATATGTGGTTATGTGTTAGTGTGTTTCGCGTGATATGTGTTATGTGTGATATATGCGTTATGTAAGTTATGCGTGTTCTGTGTGATATATCTGATGTGTTATGTGTAATTGGCGTGTTTTGTGTTTTATGTTTTATGTGCATTTAAAAAAAAGTTAGTTGCATGTCCTTTACAAGACGTCACAGTCAACCCCAGTATTTATTGGCTGTTTGTGATTTATTGGCAGATAAACATCTGATGGCTGTGGAAATGTGGTTTCTGAGGAAAATGCAAAGAATACCATGGACAGACAGAAAAACCAATGAACAAGTCCTTCAAGAAACAAATGAAGATTATAAACTGATTAGAGACATTAGACGTAGACAGTCAAAATGTTTTGGGCATGTTATGAGAAGAAATTAATTGGAGAACTTGGTGACAACTGGCAACATCGAAGGAAAGAGACAAAGGGGAAGACCGAGAAGTAAATACCTGGATGGCTTGGCCACGTGGCATGGTCGAGACAGAAACGCGGAGCTGATCCACGAGTCTGGTGATCGAGTGAGATGGCAAAACATGACCGTCCACGCTTATCGGCATGGCACATGATGGATGGATGGATTTATTGGCCAGTTCTTTTTTTGTTCCTTAGAATTCTACGGAACTCGGAGCTAACAAACAGAACATTGCAAAATATCTATCTTAGTCTAAGATGTTGAACGCATTTACAACCGGACACAGTACGGTATCTAACATGTACAACGTATTTCTAACAGGACACATTTACATTTACATGAATTCTGCAGTGTGTCAACGTATTTCTAACAGGACACATTTACATTTACATGAATTCTGCAGTGTGTCAACGTATTTCTAACAGGACACATTTACATTTACATGAATTCTGCAGTGTGTCAACGTATTTCTAACCGGACACATTTACATTTACATGAATTCTGCAGTGTGTCACTGACGAGGTGCAGCGAAATATGTCAGGCAATAAATCTCGCAATCTGTTGTTTGTGTCTTCGTTATTCAAATTCAATACAGGAAAACATTGTTTTGATTTTCATTTATATTCTAGAACACAATTCTAACGGACACATGTTTGTCTACCTGCAGAGAAAAATACCAACAGGACAGAAAGCATCTACTTTTGTCTACTTGTAGAACACAATTCTAACGGGGCAAAAGGACACATGAAGAAATATATCTTTGTCTACTTGTAAAACAAAATTCTAACGGAGCATATGTACACATGAAGAAATCTACATTTGTTTACTTGTAGAACAAAATTCTAACGGGACATATGGACACATGGAGAAATCTACATTTGTTAACTTGTAGAACAAAATTCTAACGGGACATATGGACACATGGAGAAATCTACATTTGTTAACTTGTAGAACAAAATTCTAACGGGACATATGGACACATGGAGAAATCTACATTTGTTAACTTGTAGAACAAAATTCTAAAGGGACATATGGACACGTGAAGAAATCTATCTGTGTCTACTTGTAGAACAAAATTCTAACGGGGCATATGGACATATGAAGAAATCTACATTTGTTTACTTGTAGAACAAAATTCTAACGGGGCATATGTACACATGAAGAAATATACATTTGTTTCTTGTAGAACAAAATTCTAACGGGACATATGGACACGTGAAGAAATCTATCTATGTCTACTTGTAGAACAAAATTCTAACTGGGCATATGGGCACATGAAGAAATGTATCGTTGTGTACTTTAGAACAAAATTCTAGCGGGGCATATGGGCACAAAAAGATATACGTCCTTGTCTATGTGTAGAAGAAGATTTCCACGAAACACAGTAGGACGTCTATGTTTGCCTACCTTTAGAACAAATTCCTAACCGGGCACACTAAGACATCAAGTCATGTCTACCTGTAGACCAAAATTCTAACGGGTCATGTGAACACATCTATCTTTGACTACCCGTAGAACAACACTCTAACCGGACACAGGGAGATATCCATCTTTGCCTACCTGTAGAACAAAACTCTAACCTGACACAGCAGGATATCTATCTTTTCATACCTGTAAAATGAAATTCCAACAGGGCGCATAAAGCACATACCTTACTGTACCTGTACAACATAATTCCAAAGGGCCGCAAGATGCATCTATCCTATCATAGGATATGCACAGCAATTTTCCAACAAAGCATAGGACAAGTCTCTTATTCCCTACCTGTACAACTAATGATGAATCTAACAATGTTATTTTATAATCGGGTGCCCCGCACCCCAACTGTACAACAAATGATAAATCTAACATTGTTATGTTATAATTTGGTGTCCTACCGCTCAGCTCAGGCGTCCCAACATCCAGCTTGCCATCCGGGCGATCCCTGGGTTCTCTGTGTGTGTTTTACCAGCCCAAAACAGGTTCACCACTTGGGCCATAATTTGCAGTTGTCTGCATGTGCTAATTCTTGTCGCGTGCATGTGGCTGAGTGACAAGGCAGCCAAAGGATAATACAATTGCCGTGCGGTAGGTGTTCAGATAAGGGAAGGGATCGGGGTTGTGGGTTGGATTAGGGAATGTCAGTATCGGGATGGTATTATTCTTTAGATACTGACATTGGCGATATCATGTAGCATGGCTACCGAACAAAGAGATAAACGATACTGAAGAATCCACACATATAATCTTGTTTTTTTTAAAGGGGGTGGGGGTGGTGGGGGGGGGGGGGGTGATAATTTAGAAATTGTTTAGAAGTTTAAGCTTTTTTTTTTTGTGTGGTTTAAATATCTAAATTAAAAATCACCGGCAGCTGCAAATATAAGCGGTTTTTAGGCCTATAATTTAACGACACGTTAATAAAGTATCGATACTATATAGACGTTAAGAGTGGAAACATGAGTTAGGGATCAAACCGCATCCGCTGGGGGGGGGGGGGGGGGGGGTGGGGGGGGGCTGAGTGGTCTCGAGCTATGGTGTCCGCCTCGAGGGCTGGAGGTCCCGGGTTCAAGCCCCGGTGAGGGCCGGGATTTTTTCACGTGGAATTCTAGTAACCAAATTTCCCATGGTATCTGGGTAGTGAGACCCAGAGATCGGACGCCCGTGTGTATTGTTGCGTACGTAAAAAATCTCTTGGCAGTTGGAAATCGAAAAAGAGTAGCCTAACAGGGCTGTCCACGCAACATTCCGAGTTAAAAATCTACCAAAAGTATTTCAGGATCCTCGCCGGTGCTACGGAGTTCTTGCACTGAGCTGAGATTCTTCGGACTTGGGCTTGAGTTAGGAGTAGAACAGAGCACTTATGGGTTACACCCGTGTACCGTGATGTTGATCCATCGACTAAACTAAAACTTAACACTAGTTAGGGAGACAGAATGGCTTGCAGACTACGATATCCGCTTCTGACTCCTGTAACCTGGTAACGATTCATGTTCAAATGTTTACAACAAAAGATAGTCTGGTACAAAGCCACTCGGTGCTGAAGTTGTAGATCGGACATTTAAATATCAATTGGGGAACCCATAAGGCCACCAATACAGCTCATAAACAATCAACAAGTATTGGTTGGTGATCTCAGAAGCAGAAGATGAAATATCTGGTTAATGAAGACATCTTTAGTTGGTCATGCGTCGAAGCACACTGGTTCCTGCACCTCTGCCCTGTCGTCATTTGGAAGTTACAGGTTCGAATCCCGAAATGATAACAATAGCTTTCAACTTTCATCTTGTATAGTGTGTTCTTTAGTATCTATATCTTTCTTCTGCTTCTATGAGTGTTGATCAATGTGTGTGACTAACATTCTGCCCTTAGAAAAGAGTCGCCCGAATAGATCGCTGCCATTGCTCAGTTTTATTATTGGAAGACTGCCGAGTGCGCTACAGACGCATTTCGCTATCCCGTAAACGGAAACACAGCTGCGACATCCTGTAAATTATAGGCTATTAACTCTTTACCAAAGACGAACATAAAAACAAATGAGAAAGTCCTATAAGAAACAAATGAAAACCGTAAATGGATCTCAGAAATGAGATGTAGACACTCAAGATTTGTTTGGGCATATTACGATGAGGAACAAACTGGACAACTGAGAAATTGACGGGAAAAGAGCACAGCGGGAGGCAGAAAGATAAATAACTGGATGTCTTAGCCAAGTGGCATAATGGAGACAAGAGGACAGAGCTGATCCACGACTCTGGTGATCATGTGAGATGGCGAACGATCTTCCGCATGGCACATGATGATGATCGCTGTTTTTATAATTCAGTATTCACACTTCACTGCAAGATGTGTTCAATTGACCTTAAAAGCACGACAAAAGAGTTCACTAGGGCCTAAGTTTAACAACGCTCTAAGAAACATTGCGAAACGTTTAATTTATGTGTAATGTTGGTTAAGATAAAGTTAGTTGCATATTCTTTACAGGACGTCGAAGTCAACCCCAAATTTTTTTGGCTGTTTGCGATATCTAGGGTGTTTACGATCAGTAGTTTGCCATTGCTTTCTGAACGACCGGCACTCATATCGTTGTATGAACTCCAACACAAGGTTGCCTGCTTTCAAATCGCCTGCAGCTGTGTTTCGAACGCGATTCGCAACATCCTTCGCCACAGCGTCGGCTTGTCATTGGTAGCAGTAATAAAATAACACTTGAGACTTGATAAATAAACATAACAATAAAATAACACTTGAGGCTTGATAAATATACATAACAATAACAATAACAATAACTAATAAAATAACGCTTGAGGCTTGATGAATAAACATATCACTAACACTAACAATAACTAATAAAATAACACTTAAGACTTGATAAATAAACATATCACTAACACTAACAATAACAATAACAATAACTAATAAAATAACACTTGGGGCATGATAAATAAACATAACAATAAAATAACACTTAAGACTTGATAAATAAACATAACGATGTTGAAAACATAACAATATCAATAACTAATAAAATAACACTTGGGGCATGATAAATAAACATAACAATAAAATAACACTTAAGACTTGATAAATAAACATAACGATGTTGAAAACATAACAATATCAATAACTAATAAAATAACACTTGAGACTTGATAAATAAACATAACAATAACACTAACATTAATAATAACCAATAAAATAACACTAAAGACTTCATAATTAAACATAAAAATAAAATAACACGTAAGGCTTGATAAATAAACATTACATTAACACTACAATGACAATAACTAATAAAATAACACTTAAGACTTGATAAATAAACATATCAGTAACTACCGACAGAACTGGATGGCAATGAGCTCTGAGCTGAGAGTGCAGGTTTATGCTGAAGATTTGGCAAACCACTTTGCCATTCTAGCAGACGAAATAGAGGAGGATCTAGTATAGTATAGTTTAGTTTAGTTTAGTTTAGTTTAGGTTAGTTTAGTTTAGTTTAGTTTAGTTTAGTTTAGTTGACGGATCAACATCACGGCACACGAGTGCAACTCATAAGAGCTCCGTTCTACTTCTAACTTGAGCCTGAGTCCGGAGAGTCTCAGTTCAGTGCACGAACTCCGTAGCACCGGCGAGAATCCTGAAATACTTCGGGTAGATTTTTAACTTGAAATTTTGCCGGGCAGCGCCATTTGGCTACTCTTGTTCGATTTCCAACTGCCAAGGGATTTTTTATGTGGCAATAATACACACAGGCGTCCGATCTTACTACCCTGAGAACAGGGGAAATTTTGTTACTAGAAGTCCACGTGAAAAGATCCCGGCCCTCACCTGGGCTTGAACCCGGGACCTTCAGCACTCGAGGCGGACACTATACCTCGAGACCACTAATTCCCCCCCCCC
>JACEFZ010028324.1:17500-37500 GCA_014155875.1 Cepaea nemoralis
CCACGTACACACAAACACACATACACGCATATATAAACACACACATACACTTGCACACACAAATACACCTACATACACACATAGGCACGTATACACACAAACACACAAACACACATCCACCTTCACACATATAAAAACACACTCATAGACACTTATACACAACCACCCATCAACCCACACTCATACTCTCACGTCTAGATACATCACGCGATGTTCGTCCATCATGAATGACGAGGACCATTCATTACACTGCATCTTTTGATGAGGAACGAATGACTTGCGCTTTGGTTTTGTATAGCGAGGAAGTGGTCGCGCAACTTCGTCGTCCCCGCTCTCTCGGCTGTGTCTATCTGGCTCCAGTGGCGAGCATGGCAAGACGACTGGAAGACGGACACAGATGCAGTGGGCGTTAGGCTGCCACGGCCAGTTATCCCTGTATATATTGGCTCACGGGAGCCTCGTGCAAACGGCCCTTCCGTCAATTCCTTTAATTTTCTGTTTTAAGACAAGTGTAGCGACAAGCAATGGGCGTATGATTTCTGATAGGATCCATAAGATTTCCTTCGCCGAAGACGGACTGACCGCCAGAACAGCCCACACACATATGAGGCGAGAAGCTGCACACAGAAGATATTGCTCGTCTAAGTTGCGAACACATCTTCCGATTTACGGTTGAGCCTCACCAGCGCACAAATGCACATGGCGACTGACAGGACAGACGTTCACGCACACGCAAGCCAAGAGTAGCATCGCTAAAGCGCGCCCTCCCTGTACAAGGTGATACATGCAAAACCACTGGACTAGATACATACACGCTCGCTCACATGCTCACTAAAACTAATATGAACAAACTCTCACATTTTACACATTCGTATACACTGACGATTATCGTGAGCTTCCTCACAAAAAATGGGCAAATTGGGAGGAAAATAGGGAAAAATGGGAAAATGTAAACAATATGTTACACATTGTGTAACGAAAAAATAGCGATTCAATTAAATAAATAATATAATTCATGGAATTAACATAAGCATGATTAAATACGCAGTGCATATAGTACTTGAAACAGACAAGTCATAAGCATGATGATTAAATACGCAGTGCATATAGTACTTTGGTTGAATATCAAATGGATATAACAGCAATTCAAGAAATAAGGTGGCCAGGAGAGGGTACTTTAGAGCAAAATGAAATGATTCTAATATATGGAGGAAACACCCAAAAATAAACATGAATTAGGAACAGGATTTGTCATCAAAAAAGAGTTATGGGGGAACGTTTTAAACTATAAAGCTTTTAATGACAGGATTAGTAAATTACGAATAAAAGGTAAATGGAAAAAATATAATGATGATTAATGTACATGCACCTACTGAAGAGAAAGAAGATGATATTAAAGAAGACTTTTATAATGATCTGGAAGATGTCATAGAAGAAACCCCCAAACAGGACATCCTGATTGTGCTGGGAGACTTCAATGCAAAAATAGGTAGAGAGCAAACTAATAAAAAAGTGGCCGGTATGGAAAGCCTACATACAACTTCAAATGATAATGGATGGAGAGTCATCAACCTGGCAGAAGCCAAAGGACTGCAGATTAGCAGTACCAGACTACAAAGAAAGGATATACACAAACAAACTTGGAAATCATGTGACAAGAGAACCTATAATCAAATAGATCACATTTTAATTAACAACAGAAATGCATCAAACATACAGCAAGTCAGAAGTTATAGAGGAGCTGAGTGCCACAGTGACCACTTCCTCGTTGGAGCAAAATTTAAAATAAAACTTAAGAGAGCTTTCTATACTAAATTACAAAGATTACACCCAACATATAACAGAGAAAAACTACAAGACATTACAGTCAAAAAGAAATTTACAGATGAAATAAAATGTAAACTTGAAACTCTGCAAAACTCTTCGGAGGAAAGCGTTGACCAAACTTGGTTGAACATCAAGAATACAATTCAATCTACCGCAGAAGAATGTCTCGGTGTGTTAACCACGCATAGAAAGAACAGATGGTTCAATCAAAAATGTGAAGAAGCAGTCATTAGGAAGAAGAATGCCAGACATGTATGGTTAAATGACATCAATAACATCCAAAAGGAAGAGCATTATAGAAATGAATGTAAAGAGGCTACAAAAATAGTCAGACAGCAGAAGCGAGAATATATGAGTAATATAATCAAAGATATGGAAACTAATCACCAGAAAAATGAATCCAGAAATTTTTTTAAAGAACTGAAGTCAATGAAACGAGGGCACCAACAAAACACATATGGTTTAAAAGACAAAAATGGGAATATGATAAATACCAATGAGGAAATGTGCAACACATGGAAAGAATATTTTATTGAATTACTAAATTGTGAAGCTCCAAGTAACATTTTCCCACAGGAAGAGGTTCTAACATGCGAACCACAAATTGAAGAACCTACATTTGAAGAAATCCTATATGTAATCACACGACTTAAAAACAATAAGGCAACTGGGACTGATGGAATTGCTGCTGAATTTATAAAGGCAGGTGGTCCATGCATTACATCTAAAGCTATACGAACTAATAATAAAAATCTGGAGGACAGAAGAATTACCCCATGACTGGAAAGAGTCATTATTGATACCTATCGTTAAGAAAGGAGACAAGTTCCAATGTGGAAATTATAGAGGAATATCACTACTGTCCACAAGCTATAAGATACTATCCGCAGTATTACTAAATAGACTAAAACCATATTCAGAAGACATATTAGGTGACTACCAGGCGGGTTTTAGACAAAACAGATCAACAATAGATCAGATATTTATCTTATGACAAATAGCCGAGAAACATTGGGAATATAAAAGAGATCTCCATAACATTTTTGTGGATTTTAAAAAGGCTTATGATAGTGTCCATAGGAATAGTCTATGGAATGCTATGCAGGAATTTGGAATACCAAGGAAGTTAATCAACATGACCAGACTATGCATGGAAGATACTTATAATATAGTAACATATAAAGGCAGGAAATCAGACCCCTTCCAAATAACATCTGGCTTGAAACAGGGTGATGCACTATCGCCGCTACTCTTCAATCTGGCTCTAGAGAAAGTTGTAAGGAAGATAAAGGAGGAATGTGATATTGGAGGAACATCCAAGCTGCTTGGTTATGCAGATGATGTAGATATTATAGGGCAAAATGAACAAAAGACATTGGAAATATTGACTCACTTAAAGGAAAAAGCCCAACAGATGGGGCTGGTTATAACCAAGATAAGACAGAATATATGGTGATTTCAAGAGACGGAATGGCTAAAAACTCTGGCCACATACAAATAGATAATATGACCATTAAAAGAACGGAAACATACAAATACCTGGGTACAATCTTCAACTGCTCCAACATCATAAGGGAAGAAATACAAACTAGAATCAACTCTGGAAATAAGATATACTATGCACTACAACATCTACTAAAATCAAAGGCGCTATCTCGTGACACCAAAATCACAATATACAAAACACTGATCAGACCAGTTGTGCTGTATGGCTCTGAAACCTGGAGTACAACGAAAGGAGACGAAGCCTTGTTACAAACCTTTGAGAACAAAATTTTAAGACGCATCTTTGGACCCATTAGGGATACACAAAGTGGAGAGTGGAAAAGAAGAAGTAACAAAGACATTTATGATCTGTTTAAGTCCCCGCTAATCACTGGTATCATGAAGGCTAATAGACTACAATGGCTGGGGCATATAGAAAGAATGGAAGATAATAGGGAAACAAAACTCGCTTACACTCAGGAAATAAATGACCGTAGACCCCGAGGTAGACCAAGAAGACGGCGGAGAGATAATACATGTACAGACCTACAAGCACTTGGAATCAACGACTGGCAAGAGAAGGTCCACCAGAGAGACGAATGGAGACGGATTGTATTTGCAGCAAAGAACCTCAATGGCTCGGAAAGCTGAAGAAGAAGAAGAAGAAGAAGAAGAAGAAGAAGAAGAAGAAGAAGAAGAAGAAGAAGAAGAAGAAGAAGAAGAAGAAGAAGAAGAAGAAGAAGAAGAAGAAGAATAATAATAATAATAATAATAATAATAATAATAATAATAATAATAAGAAGAAGAAGAAGAAGAAGAAGAAGAAGAAGAAGAAGAAGAAGAAGAAGAAGAAGAAGAAGAAGAAGAAGAAGAAGAAGAAGAAGAAGAAGAAGAAGATATAGTACTTGTTAAAATCAAGTGGCAGTGAAAATGAATAATAATAATAACAGTGAAAAAATATGGAATAGTATGTCACATGACATACGTGTGCTCAGCTCTCTCTCTCTCTCTCTCTCTCTCTCTCTCTCTCTCTCTCTCTCTCTCTCTCTCTCTCTCTCTCTCACTCTGTGTGTGTGTGTGTGTATGTGTGTGTGTGCGCGCGCATGTGTGTGTCTCTCTCTTTATTATTCTTTCACAGACACTAAATCTCTCATTGTTTCACCCTCTCTCATTGTCTCACTCCCTCTCACTCGCTCTCACCCACACTCACTCGCTCTCACTCTCTCAAATTCTCTTTTACTATATCTCTCTCACAGACAGACACACACACACTCTCTCACGCTCTTTGTCTCATACTTATTCTCTCACACACTCACTCTCTTACATGCTCTCTCTCTCTCACGCTCTCACTCAAACACAGATAGTAAAAAATGATATCAGTAGGTGACTTATGGAGGCATAAGTTGGTATGGAGTAAGTATTGAAAGAGTTTTCGGATGAATTTGTAGGGACTCATTGGAGTTTTCAGATCTGTTGGAAGGCCATTCCATTAGTGGGCACCAGGATACGCAAAGCATGACAGTGAGAGACAGTGAGAGAGAGAGAGAGAGAGAGAGAGAGAGAGAGAGAGAGAGTGAAAGAGAGTGAGAAAGAGAATGAGAGATAGTGGGAGACAGAGTGAGAGAGTGTGAGAGAGAGTGTGAGAGAGAATGAGAGATTGTGCGAGAGAGTCAGAGAGAGAGAGTGAGAGAGAAAGTGTGAGAGAGAGCGTGAGAGAGAGTGTGTGTGAGAGTGAGAGCGAGTGAGAGAGAGTGTGTGAGAGAGTGTGTGTGAGAGAGTGAGAGAATGTGAGAGTGAGAGAGAGTGAGAGAGAGAGAGTAAGAGAGAGGGTGAGAGAGAGTGTAAGTGAGAGAGAGAGCGAGAGAGAGAGAGAGAGAGAGAGAGAGAGAGAGAGAGAGAGAGAGAGAGAGAGAGAGAGAGAGAGAGAGAGATGAGTAATATGGCAGGAATTGAAGAGAGCTTCAGAAGATGGCAAAATATGGGAGGGCTTGACGTGAACTAGTTAAGGGCCTATGCTCTGGGTGATAATGGCAGAAGAAAATAAGGAAAACGTTAACAATGATAACATGAAACAGAAATAAAAAGATTTACTGTCCTTGAATAATGGTGCACAGTAACAAATACTTGGAAGTATTAATCATTCATAATTATTATTGTTGCTCACTCTGTGTCATACATTCATTCATCATGTGCCATGCTGATAACCATGGATGGTCAAATTTCGCCATCTTACACGGTCAACTGAGTCGTGGATCAGCTCTGTGTTCTTGTTTCGACCATATCATGTGGCCAAACCATCCACTCATTCATTTCTCTGCCTTCACACATTCTTTTCCTCTCAATTGATTACTTCCGGTCTCAGACATGGCGGTTAGGCATTGAACCGTTAAGGCCTCTGGCGTATTTATGCTTTTGGCTATGTTTGCTTGTGTTTGCATTCGGATTTTATGTTGGACTGATATTACATGGTTCTGTCACGTCGCCCTGCTATTGAGTGCGTAGCGCGACACTGTGAGCTGTGAAATTCGTGTGGAGTGCTTTTACATCTGATGTTTGCACGGCGAACTGAATGTTTGGAACAATGGCAGGCAGTCGCTGTATTGCCTGTTTTTTCCTTTTCGGTTCACGAGTGCATTTTTTAGGAGACTCCTGGGAGTCGTCACTGGAGCTGTGGAGTTAGTGCTTTGTGCGGCGCTTATGGCTGGTCGCCCTGCGGAAAGAGACCGGACCATGTGGGATAAAACCCGGGTCAATGAAGTCTTTCTGGTGACTGCCGATTCCATCGACGATGAACTGTACTTTTCGTGGAGGTCTTTTGTGTTGGTATTCTGGCGGCGGCATTATGCGCAGTGTGCCTGAGCGGGCTGTTGGCTTGCCGAGACTCCTGTCTGTTCCACTTTTCACAATGGGCAGTGAGGGGCAATTTGTGTGATATTCACTGGCACAGGAACTGAGAATAATTGGGACGACCAGTTGCCGTGAAGTTGGAGCCGCGACTAACTTTTCCTCTAAATTTTGCCAGTTGATACCAAGTTCTCCAGTTTATTTATTTAATTATTTATTTATTTATTTATTTATTTATTTATTTATTTATTATTATTCACACACACACACACACACACACACACGCGCGCGAGCACACACATACACACACACGCACACATCGTGATTGTAACTGACTCAGAAAGCATGCTGACGAGGGTGAGGACGGGCAGGCTTCGTGCGGAGTGGCTTGCTTCGCTTCGGAGGTCACGGGTGACAAGCATCGCCTGGATCTTTTCTCCGGGGCATGCCGGTGAGCTGGGAAATGAACAGGCGGACAGGTTGGCTGGCTCTGCAGAACTTGGTGGAGTATTTTTACATGACAAGGCAGACGTGGTTGCGGCTTTGTGGGAGCACGTGTACACCTCGGAGGAGCAAATGGATCAGCATAGTCTGGCAAGAATGAGACAGCGAGGAGTGATGAGGGGATCTGGCCGACGCTCGACGCTCAGAGGAAAGGCGAGACGGACATATAATCAGATTGCTACTGGTACTATTGGTGTTAGAACTCTTCGATGGCTGCTGAGGATGGGGACGGGGCGTTTATGGGAATGCCCCGAATGCTGTGATGTCGGTTCCTAAATCAATCAATCAATCAATATATCAATCAATCAATCAATCAATCAATCAATCTAGTTTACTTCTTCTCATAACGTGGTCAACAAATCTGGACTGTCTACTTCTAATTTCTCTAATCTGTTTATGGTTTTCATTTACTTCTTGTGGACTTGCTCGTTGGTTGTTTGTTTGTCCATGGAATTCTTCGCATTGTCCTCAGAAGCCACATTTCCACTGTCATTCCATTAGATGTTTTTCAGCTTGTCTGCTTATTGTCCACGTGATACACATATACACACATTTACACACAGATACATACACACATGCTCGCACATACACAGATACACACAGTTACACACATATACACACAGGTAAACACGGATACACACAGATACACACAGTTAGACACACATATACATACAGATACACACAGTCACACAACTGTATCTGTGTGCATTTTTCCTTCCGTCGAGCATCATAATTATATTTCGTGCTTTATTCTGTATCATTTCGGTAGCAACAAAACTCCTTTTTAGATAGAAACTCTCCACGACGATGGTGGATAATCAACACCCACGACTTGCACCACCACCTGGAAAGTTCAAAAGCAGGCACGGAACTAGTGCGTTGTCGTCATCATATTGGGGTGAGACAAAGCCACCAGTAGTCCCCAGTTCTTCCTCAAGTCGTACACGAGGGAATTGCTGCAGTCTATGAGCATTGACATAGACCACAATGAAAAACACGTTTCATTTGATTTTAATGTCTTTGGTTTTGCTTTTCAGTGGTTTTCTGTTTATGCTGCAAACAATATTTATTGTGCTTCCTAATGTAGCCGGTCTCCGTGGTGAAGTAGTTACAGACGCGGTTGGTAATCCGGTATAACTGCGTTCGAAACAGAGCTGCGCGCGATTTGACAGCAGACCGCGTTGCAACGGTTTTTAACGAAATGATATGCGTGCCGGTGGCTAAGAAAGCAATGGCAAACTACTGAGCGAAAACTTGTCAAGACATCAACAACAGCACAAAATGCTGGTGTGGACTGCCAACTTTCTGTAAAAGATATGCAACTAACTTTTCTCCCGTAACGTAACAGGGATGGGGAACAAGTGTAACAGGGATGGAGGACTAATATACCAGAGATAGGGGAACTAATGTAACAGGAATGGGGTAATAATGTGCTTGCTTGCTTGTGTTCGTTGGCTTGAGCTCCAACGCGAAGTCCTGTATGTCGGATGAAGGCATCCTGTTGTCCAACATCAGTGTGATGTCATACAGGACCTGAGTTTTGCGTGAGTATCCGTTGTCCCATGTCTGGCTTATTGGTGTGCAGACTGGTGGTTCCTCGCCGTACGGGCAGACACTCTCCGACTTCGGAGGAAAGGGTAATAATGTAAAAGAGATAGAGGAACTAAAGTAACAGGGATGGGGGTATAATGTACCAAAGTTAGGGGAACTAATGTACCAGGGATAGGGGACCAATATACCAGTGATAGGGGAACTAATGTAACAGGGATGGGGAACAAGTGTTACAGGGATGGGGGGACTAATGTACCAGAGATAGGGGAACTAATGTAACAGGGATGGGGAACTAATATTCCAGAGATAGGGGAACTAATGTAACAGCGATGGGGAACAAGTGTAACAGGGATGGGGAGCAAGTGTAACAGGGATGGGAGACTAATGTACCAGAGATAGAGGAACTAATGTAGCAGGGATGGGGAACTAATATACTAGAGATAGGGGAACTAATGTAACAGGGATGGGGGACTAATGTACCAGAGCTAGAGCAACTAATGTAACAAGAATGGAGGACTAATATACCAAAGATAGGTGAACTAATGTATCAGGGATTGGGGAATAATGTAACAGAGATAGGGGAACTAATGTAACAGTCATCCAGGTATTTACTTCTCTGTCTTCCTCTTGTTCTCTTCCCCATGATCTTGCCAGTTGTCACCAAGTTCAGTAATTTATTTCTTCTCATTTTTTTCCCCGCGTTTCCATCCTGTTTCAGGATATTGCGGTCAACACCAGCATCTTTCAGCTGTATGTCGATTCCTAGGCTAGATTACGCTCATCAGCACGCCACGACTTTCTGAGCGACCGGCTCCATACTCTCATAAGTCACTTTTGCAATTCGAACCACTGATAACATGTTAAAATGTTTGACTGTCTACGTCTAATTTCTCTAAGCAGTTTACTATTTTCATTCGTTTCTTGCAGGACTTTGTCGTGATCTGTCTGTCTATCCATGGTATTCTGTGCATTCTCCTCAGAAACCATATTTTCAGAGGATCAGATGTTTTTCAGCTTGACTGCTCATTGTCCACGCTTCACACCCATACAAAAGTAGAGGCCCTATGTAGCACCTCAACACTCTTTTTCTCGTAGCAATTGACATCTTTTTATTGGTCAGTATATTTTTAACTTCTTGCAAAAAGCAACATTCGCCCAATCCGCATTTTTGTTCTAATCTCTTCAATGGGCAATCTCCCAATCCGATTGTTATTGAACTGTTCTAGGATAATTGTAGCCCGATTTACTTGTTTTATAATATTCCCATTTACCTGTTAATATACATTGTTGTATTTCGTTTGACATTGTATTCATTAACGTGTACCCGATCGGGCGTTATTGAAAACCCTCTCGTTCCCATCTCCAAGCCCAGGAAAACGAGGCAGGGTGTACAAGGCAAGTACTGCAACTTCTCAGCAGCAGATACGGACAGGCTGGGACGAGGCCTAGGCTGGTCATGTGACCTCCGTGGGTTTTAATGTGTCTTATTCTCAAGTCTCCAGTTCAATACCGGAGAGGGTGGGGGTGGGTGTATGGGAAAGCGAGAGAGAGAGAGAGAGAGAGAGAGATGAGAGACGTACTGAGGAGATGAGAGAGAGAGAGAGAGAGAAGTCTTACATAACATAGTCACAGACAACGGCAATGGATGATAAAAACATCGCTCACAGAACTGGCCTGTAGGTTTCAGTAGTAGATTGGAAGTCGAGTGGCCGAAAGGTTAAGATGAAGGTGTAAGGGGTTCTATTCCTACAAGGGTCAGTTGCACCTAAACGTTGCCGTCTCGTCCTTGACTTAGGACGTCAATTACAAATACCTCAGAAGTCGGGGTGGGTTTGCCTGATGGCGAGGGGCACCAGTAACAGGACAGGAAACGATGCCCCACACACCAGAAATCAGTATAGTGCGAACTACGCTAGAGTTTAAAGCGAGCGAATGAAAAAAACGAAAACAAATTGAGATTGGGTTTTGATATTAGCTTTACCATAAAATTACTGTCTGTCTGCCTGCCTGTCCATCCATTTGTCAGTTTATCTGTCTGTCCAATTTGTCTGTCAGTTTGTTAGTCAGTCTGTCAGTTTGTTAGTCAGTCTGTCAGTTTGTTAGTCAGGTGTTAGTCAGTCTGCCAGTTTGTTAGTCAGTCTGCCAGTTTGTTAGTCAGTCTGCCAGTTTGTTAGTCAGTCTGCCAGTGTTTTAGTCAGTCTGCCAGATTGTTAGTCAGTCTGCCAGTTTGTTAGTTAGTGTGTTAGTCAGTCTGTCAGTTTGTTAGTCAGTCTGCCAGTGTGTTAGTCAGTCTGCCAGTTTGTTAGTCAGTCTGCCAGTTCGTTAGTCAGTCTGTCAGTTTATTAGTCAGTGTGTTAGTCAGTCTGCCAGTTTTTTAGTCAGTCTGTCAGTTTGTTAGTCAGTCTGTCAGTGTGTTAGTCAGTCTGTCAGTTTGTTAGTCAGTCTGTCAGTTTGTTAGTCAGTCTGTCAGTTTGTTAGTCAGTCTGTCAGTTTGTTAGTCAGTCTGTCAGTTTGTTAGTCAGTGTGTTAGTCAGTCTGCCAGTTTGTTAGTCAGTCTGTCAGTTTGTTAGTCAGTCTGTCAGTTTGTTAGTCAGTCTGTCAGTTTGTTAGTCAGTGTGTTAGTTAGTCTGCCAGTTTGTTAGTCAGTCTGCCAGTTTGTTAGTTAGTGTGTTAGTCAGTCTGTCAGTTTGTTAGTCAGTTTGTTAGTCAGTCTGTCAGTTTGTTAGTCAGTGTGTTAGTCAGTCTGCCAGTTTGTTAGTCAGTCTGTCAGTTTGTCTGTCAGTTTGTTAGTCAGTCTGCCAGTTTGTTAGTCAGTCTATAAGTGTGTTAGTCAGTCTGCCAGTTTGTTAGTCAGTCTGCCAGATTGTTAGTCAGTCTGTCAGTGTGTTAGTCAGTCTGCCAGTGTGTTAGTCAGTCTGCCAGTTTGTTAGTCAGTCTGCCAGTTTGTTAGTCAGTCTGCCAGTTTGTTAGTCAGTCTGTCAGTTTGTTAGTCAGTCTGTCAGTTTGGTAGTCAGTTCTGTCAGTTTGTTGTCAGTTGTTAGCAGTCTTGCCAGTTTGTTAGTCAGTCTGTTAGTTTGTTAGTCAGTCTGTCAGTTTGTTAGTCAGTGTGTTAGTTTGGTAGTCAGTCTGTTAGTTGTTAGTCAATTTTGTTAGTCAGGTCTGTCAGTTTGTGTAGTGTTAGGGGTCTGTCAGTTTGTTAGTCAGTTTGTTTAGTCAGTCTGCCAGTTTGTTAGTAAGTCTGTCAGTTTGTTAGTCAGTTTGTTAGTCAGTCTGTCAGTTTGTTAGTCAGTTTGTTAGTCTGTCTGTCAGTTTGTTAGTCAGTTTGTTAGTCAGTCTGTCAGTTTGTTAGTCTGTCTGTCAGTTTGTTAATCAGTTTGTTAGTCAGTCTGCCAGTTTGTTAGTCGTCTGCCAGTTTGTTAGTCAGTCTGCCAGTTTGTCTGTCAGTTTGTTAGTCAGTCTGTCAGTTTGTTAGTCAGTCTGTCAGTTTGTCTGTCAGTTTTTAGTCAGTCTGTCAGTTTGTTAGTCAGTCTGCAGTTTGTTAGTCAGTCTGCCAGTTTGGTTAGTCAGTCTCGTCAGTTTGTTAGTCAGCTGGTTGTTAGTCAGTCTGCAGTTTGTTAGTCAGCTCTGTCAGTGTGAGTCTGTTAGTCAGTCTGTCAGTTTGTTAGTCAGTCTGCTAGTTTGTTAGTCAGTCTGCCAGTTTGTTAGTCAGTCTGCTAGTTTGTTAGTCAGTCTGTCAGTTTGTTAGTCAGTGTGTTAGTCAGTGTGTTAGTCAGTCTGTCAGTTTGTTAGTCAGTCTGTCAGTTTGTTAGTCAGTCTGCCAGTCTGTTAGTCCAGCTCTGTCAATTTGTTAGTCAGTCTGTCTAGTTTGTTGTCAGTCTGTCAGTTTATGGGTCAGTTTGTTCATCAGTCTGGTCAGTTGTTGTTAGTCAGTCTTTCAGTGTGTTAGTCAGGTCTGCCAAGTTTGTTAGTCAGTCTGTACAGTTTGTCTGTCCAGTTTGTTAGTCAGTCTGCCAGTTTGTTAGTCAGTCTGTCAGTGTGTTAGTCAGTCTGTCAGTGTGTTAGTCAGTCTGCCAGTTTGTTAGTCAGTCTGTCAGTTTGTCTGTCAGTTTGTTAATCAGTCTGCCAGTGTGTTAGTCAGTCTGCCAGTTTGTTAGTCAGTCTGTCAGTTTGTTAGTCAGTCTGTCAGTTTGTCTGTCAGTTTGTTAGTCAGTCTGCCAGTTTGTTAGTCAGTCTGTCAGTTTGTTAGTCAGTCTGTCAGTGTGTTAGTCAGTCTGCCAGATTGTTAGTCAGTCTGTCAGTTTGTTAGTCAGTCTGTCAGTTTGTTAGTCAGTCTGTCAGTTTGTTAGTCAGTCTGTCAGTTTGTTAGTCAGTCTGTCAGTTTGTCAGTCAGTCTGCCAGTTTGTTAGTCCAGTCTGAAACAGTTTTGTTAGGTCAGTCTGTCAGTTTGTTAGTCAGTCTGAAGTTTGTAGTCAGTCTGCCAGTTTTGTTAGTCAGTCTCGTCAGTGTCCTTAGTCAGTCTGTCAGTTTGTTATGTGCAGTTGTCAGTCTTGTCTTGTCAGTGTCGCTAGTCAGTATAGTCGTCAGTGTGTTAGTCAGTCTGTCAGTGTGTTAGTCAGTCTGTCAGTTTGTTAGTCAGTCTGTCAGTTTGTTAGTCAGTCTGTCAGTTTGTTAGTCAGTCTGTCAGTTTGTTAGTCAGTCTGCCAGTTTGTTAGTCAGTCTGCCAGTTTGTTAGTCAGTCTGTCAGTTTGTTAGTCAGTCTGCCAGTTTGTTAGTCAGTCTGCCAGTTTGTTAGTCAGTCTGTCAGTGTCTTAGTCAGTCTGTCAGTTTGTCTGTCAGTTTGTTAGTCAGTCTGTCAGTTTGTCTGTCAGTTTGTTAGTCAGTCTGTCAGTTTGTTAGTCAGTCTGTCAGTGTGTTAGTCAGTCTGTCAGTTTGTTAGTCAGTCTGTCAGTGTGTTAGTCAGTCTGCCAGTTTGTTAGTCAGTCTGTCAGTGTGTTAGTCAGTCTGCCAGTTTGTTAGTCAGTCTGTCAGTTTATTAGTCAGTCTGCCAGTGTGTTAGTCAGTCTGTCAGTTTGTTAGTCAGTCTGCCAGTGTGTTAGTCAGTCTGTCAGTTTGTTTGTCAGTCTGTCAGTGTGTTAGTCAGTGTGTTAGTTTGTTAGTCAGTCTGTCATAGTGTTAGTCAGTCTGTCAGTTTGTCTGTCAGTTTGTTAGTCAGTCTGTCAGTTTGTTAGTCAGTCTGTCAGTTTGTCTGTCGGTGTGTTAGTCAGTCTGTCAGTCAGTCTGTCTGTCTTTCAGTTTGTCTGTCTATCTGCCTGTCTGTCCGCCTGTCACCTAGTTTGTCTGTCTTTCAGCCTGTCTGTCAGTTTATCTGTCTTGTCTGCCTGCTTGTCCTATCAGTTTATCAGTTTGTCTGCTTGTCTGACAGTTTGCGTGTCAGTTTGTTAGTCAGTCTGCCTGTCTGTCTATCAATTTGTATGTCTGTCATTTTGTTTGTTTGTCAGTTTATCTGTCTATCCCTTTCTCTACTTACCATCCCCCCTCATATCCCCCACGGCACTACCCACGTTCCCACATATTCCAGCCCATTGCGCGGTATCATGAGTGTTAGTTCTACCTTATTATTCTAAACTTCCTTCCAACAACTCCTGAGCTCTCTATTCCTGCCTTGGCTTCACCACTCCCTACCCTGGTCCCAGTCTGTGAAGTGACATGAGCAATAAATTTCTTATCCCCGGATCAGATTTCGCCACCCCGACACAATCAAGGTGAACCCAAGCCACTTCGGCCCTCCACGTACAGCCTGACATTCCCAACATTGCTTCAGCTCATTTGCATATAATGCAGGATAGGACCTCGTCTGTTGCGCTGGATGGAATTAAAAGTCCCATTTCTGCTCCAGATTTGCAGTCTCGACCAGGGAGGGAGTGCATCGACGGAACGTTGAGAAAATTTAAGTTCGGGTTTTGGCTGGAAAATGTAATAAATGCTTTCTAGATCAACATAAGATGTCAGCCAGGTCGCGGGGGGTTAATGTGCCTGCGTTTAAACTTCCGGTGCGCCGAGGGAGGGGTACTATGTTCATTTCCTACACTGGTCAGTTGGCATTTAATGTTGGCCTCTCGTTTAGAAAGCAATAGAAAACTCATTATCATCATGTGCCTTGCCATTTGGCGTAGGTGTTCATGTCTTTCCTTGGTGGTTTGGGTCAGCTCTGCTGATGATATTCCTTCATGCCACCATCTCAGTCTAACCAGCATCATTTCTCTACCTCTGACTCTTTTCCCACTGATATTTCCAGTTGTCATGATATTCTCCACTGCCTCTCTTCTTACCACATGACCAAGGAATGCTGTTTGTCTCTTTGTTATAATCACTGTCATGTGCCACGCCGGTCAGCGTGGGTGGTCATGTTTCGGCATCTTACACGATCGCCACAGTCAGGGATCAGCTCTGTGTTCTTGTCCCGACCATGCCACGTTGTCAAGCCATCCAGCTATCTACTTCTTTATCTTTCCCTTGTTCTTTTCCCATCAGTCTTGTCAATTGTCATCAAGTTCTCTAATTTATTTCTTCTCATAATGTGTCCAAAACGATTGACTATCAACGTCTATTTTCTAATCAGTTTACGGTTTTCAGTTGCCTCTGATAGGACTTGCTCGTTAGTTTTACTGTCTGTGCATGGTATTCTTTGCATTTTCCTCAGAAACCACATTCACACTGCCATTGGATGTTTTTTCAGCTTGGCTGCTCATCGTCCCCGTTTCACATCCATACAAACGTACAGGTTGTAAGTAGCATTTCAACAGTATTTTTTTTCTGGTGAAGTTGACATCTTTTAATTAGTCAGTATGTTTTCCATCTTGCAAAAAGCTACCTTTGCCATCGCGATTCTTGTTCTAATCTCTTCAAGTCATATCCCATTAGATGTCATGACTGTTCCAAGATAATTTTATTGATTCACTCGTTTAAGAATATTCCCATTTACTCGTAGAAATAAATTTTTAAAAAACTACAAATTTCGATTGACATTCATCAAGGAAAGACGTACAGATTAGAGGAGAGAACACTAGACAATAGAAACATGAAAGCTGTAGTGTTTATACAGGGATTCAAACCTGTCGCCTCCAAATGACAGCAGAGCCTTCCGTAGAAACAAGTGTACCACGATGGACGACAAACTAGGAAGGCAGAGAAGTAAATACCTGGATGGCGTGATATGGTCGACACAAGAACACAGAGCTGATCCACGACTCTGGTGATCGTCTGAGATATCAAACCATGACGTCCCGCGCTTATAGACATGGCACATGATGATGAGGATGATGATGATGATGATGATGATGATGACGATGATGATGATGATGATGATGATGATATGTATTTCACAACGAAATACCGCACGTTGCGGGAAGTTTCTTTTTGCGCTCGCTCTCATTGAACTCAAGCGTAGTCCATGCACACTACTTCTAGTAGTGCTGGACTGAATTGTGTGTGTGGATTAGCTTTCCCCATTACCAATGTCCCTCGCCATCAGGCGAACCCACTCCGACTTCAGAGGTACTGATAATTTACGTCTCCAAGTCAAAGACGATAGGTCACATATTAGTCCAACTGTCCGGTGTAGAGGGTTGAACCCCTTACCTCGCCGCGCCAGCACACCGGATGTTTAAGAACACGCGTTCTTATCCATTCGGTTAAAATGCATTTATGCCGTACCGAATTGATCCCCTCGCCTTCAACTCCATGTAAAGCCGACGAGTTTCATTTCTCGTTCTCACTGATTTACTTATTCTACCTAGAACATAATATACAACAATAAGAAAGAGACAAACAGCTTTCTTTGGTCATGTGGTGAGAAGAGAGGCATTGGAGAACATCGTGACAACTGGAAAGATCGAGGGGAAGAGAAGCAGAGACCGACAAAGGAAAACGATGCTGGATGGATTGAGACGGTGGCATTGAAGAATATCAGCAGCAGTGCTGATCCAGAACACCAAAGACCGAGATATGTGGAGAGGCAGGAACACCTACACAGCTGGCAGGGCACTTGATGATGATGATCTCTAGATTGTGAATTTACAAAACAGTGTCCGTAGATGTAGCTGAGACCATAACGGCAATTCTCGTGCCTTCTCTAATATATTAACATGACAAGACAATCCCACAAATACTCAGCTGCGGGTTCGACTTTCTCAGCGCTGTTAACCGGTGGGAGGTGCAAAATTAACAACAGCGATCAGACCAAAGCAATTCAATAAAACATGTACCGTCTTCACAATGAAGGTTGGCTGCAATGGGTCTTCAACACTGTCTCTCTCTCGCCTTAATTGTACTTTCTGCCAGACTGCTGTTCATCCATCTGTTGATGTTATCAATCCACTTGTATCGTTGTCTGCCTCTTGCTCGCTTGCTCTCAACCTTGCTCTCCAGTGTGGTTTTTATAAGAGTGTTATGTCTTTTAACGTGGCCTAAATATTTAACTTGCTCCCCCTCCACCATTGTTTTATTTCTTTCATCAGCTCTCCTTTCATTCCCAGTTTTTATAGAACCTATGTATTTGACTGGTTTTGTTTTCATGAAATACATATTGTTCTTTACAGTCACATCTCCAGGACCTCTATTCGACTTATTAATTTTTTATACATTGTCCAGGTTTCTGCGTGATATAGTAGTGATCAATGTACATAACATTTGATAGTTCTCTTTTTTAATGCGTCGGAATGGAAGATAATAGGGAAACAAAACTCACTTACACTCAGGAAATAAATGATCGTAGACCCCGAGGTAGACCAAGAAGACGGTGGAGAGATAATATATATACAGACCTACAAGCGCTCGGAATCAGCGACTGGCAAGAGAAGGTAAACCAGAGAGACGAATGGAGACGGATTATATATGCAGCAATAAACCTCAATGGCTCGGAATGGTGAAGAAGAAGAAGAAGTTAATCTTACTAGATGTTAATACTGATTTCATGCTGTTGAAAACATTTTGGTCATTCATATTCTCTTGTTGATTTATGTTTCATTTCAGCTATTAGCTGAAGAAAGGAGAAACTTGTTACTTGTTCTAGTATCACCCCGTTTACTGTGGTGTTCATCTTTTCCACAGCTAATTATCATAGTTTTCCTTTTTTTGGATATTAATATCAACTCCGCATTCTGCATTCTCTCTCTCTCTCTCTCTCTCTCTCTCTCTCTCTCTCTCTCTCTCTCTCTCTCTCTCTCTCTCTCTCTCTCTTTCTCTGCTTACTTGTTCCACTGTATCAGAAGCACACCTAAAATTGTTTAATATTCTTCCATTGATGTTAAGTCCTGGCAGTTAGACTCGTTTAACAATTCTTTCTGTGTATCAGTTGAAGAAGAGGCTTGTGGACGATACGCATCCCTGCTGTACTCCTCTTTATATCTCTATGGGCGATGAGGAAGTATTTTCGTATCTAACTGACGCCACTTGTTCCCAGAACAAGTTCCCTTTTCGTCTACTCCTATATCTTGAAGGCATAATTAATCGCTCGTATTGTACTCTATGAAAAGCTTTTTTATAGTTTATAAAAGGAAGTCGCACAGAGGCCCTGGAGATGTGGATACACAGTCGAATATGTCGTATTTCATGGAAATAAAAACAATAAAATGCTGAGGTTTTAGAAAAAACTGGGAATAAAGAGAGAGAGAAGAGAGAGAGAGAGATGAGAGAGAGAGAGGAGAGAGAGAGAGAGAGAGAGAGAGAGAGAGAGAGAGAGAGTTGATGAAAGAAATAAAGAGGAGTCAAGTGAAATATTTCGGCCACGTTAAATGACATGATACTCTTATAAAAACCATACTGGAGAGCAGGTTGAAGGCAAGCGAGCAAGAGGTAGATAACGATATAAGTGGGAAGATAACTTCAAGAGATGGACGAACATCTATCTGCCTGATAGAATGTACAGTCAAGGCGAGAGACAGACAGGTTTGGAGATCCATTGCAGGCAACCTTCATCGTAGAGACAGCAACTGATTGATTGATAGTTTATAAAACATACCTATACATTTTTCATAACTTCAGTATATTTTTCACTCAACATCCTCAGACAGATTATTGCTTCTCTGGTGCCGCTTTTTTCTTTCGGAATCCAAATTGTTCTTCAGCTACTTCTCATCTATTATATTTTTAATTCTTTCGTGTAAGACCTTGAGGAGTATCTTAGTTATATGACTCATTAAGAAAATAGTTCTGTAATCCTTACAATCAACATCTGTTGACTTCTTGGGTAGTTTGATGAAAATTGGATGTTTTCAAATCCTCGGGGATGTACGCAGTAGTATATATATATATATATATATATATATATTCGTCAGGTCTTAGTCAGATATGACTGAGCTACCGTATAACAGTAGACGGTACTACCTGCTTTCTGTTAGCGCCGACGTTGGGCGGCGCTTACCAAACCCGACACCCCACATTGTGCCAACGGCTTCGGGCGGAAGAGCGCAATTGGGAGGGTAAAAGCCTTACCCTGGTGCGAGGAAATGCAACCTAAAGACAAAATGTCATGGCAGGGCAGACCAGGCCCTAAGCCTTGGTTGGCGGCTGGTCTAGGATCGAAGCTCCGACAGGCGGACAGTTAGAGCATTGCTTTGCTGATCCGGCAGCTTCTGCAGCTTGTCTTGTTCCAGATGTAGAGGTGTTACCTTTCCTCTGGAGTGAACTAGGCAGGCCGAGAGAGGGATCATGCTGCATGGGCAACACATGATCTCTATATTTTAGCCCAGGCTTTGTGCTATGGAGAGGCTCTCTGAAGAAGAATTGCAATGTCTACTATCTGCATTCTTCAATGCTTGTTCTGAATTTGGTTTAACAATTATCAAAAAGAAGACACAGATTATGTCACAAGGTGCACATGGGGTACCATCAATCTTTCTTGACGATGCTGAACTAGAGATGGTAGACCATTTTACATATCTAGGATCAGTGGTAAATAGCAAATTATCCCTAGATCAGGAAATCAACATCCGGATTGGTAAGGCAGCAACAACAATGAACAGGTTAAGAAAAAGAGTCTGGGAGAACAGGAAGCTTACTGCCAAAACAAAAGTCCTTGTCTATCAAGCCTGTGTTCTTAGTACTCTTCTTTATGGCAGTGAAACCTGGACTACTTACTCACACCAAGAGAAACGTTTAAACAGCTTTCATATGCGGTGTCTGCGAAGAATTCTTGGTATTAAGTGGCAAGACAAAATCACAAATACTGAAGTATTGGAAAGATCATGGTTGTGTGACGGTTTATTCCATGCTCAGTCTTCGTAGACTTAGATGGATAGGACATCTTAGGAGGATGGATGATGGTAGAATACCAAAGGACATCTTTTTTGGTGAATTACAGATGGGTAAGAGATCTCAGGGTCGGCCTCTACTACGATACAAAGATGTGTGTAAGCGGGACATGATTGATACAGGCATTGATAATGCACAGTGGGAGCAAGTCGCCGCTGAACGTGTTGCATGGAGGGCAAAGATCAGAAATGGAATAAAGACAAAGGAGAAAATTATTGCAGATAAGTCACACAGCGAGCGTGTGAGACGTAAGATGGTGCATGATGGTGGAAATGACCACGTGTTCACATGCACCCACTGTGAACGGACATTTACAGCGCGAATTGGCCTTATCAGTCACATTCGCTACCGCCATAGGTAAAAGTTATTATGCCTTTTTAAAGCACAAACTATCGTCTGTCAAGACGGCAAGGTGATAATTCTGTGATAATATCAATGCCAAAGTTGGTAAAGAATTTTATCTTTTCCGTTGTTATTTT
>JACEFZ010028324.1:42500-70000 GCA_014155875.1 Cepaea nemoralis
AGCGAATGGTCCTTACACAGTAAACCGATGCAAAACTATCACAAAACTGTGAACCAGATTATGTTCCTGCACAGACAATGGCGTATGCGGGTGACTAATAACGATAAGCTACACAACAATGAAACATTCTGGGCCCATATTAGAGGATACGCCTCTGTGCTAGCAAAATTAGGAAACCTACCCCGTAACAAAATGTTAATATTACGGTTAATTCTGCTATATATACATTGGGACCCCTCCAGTATTGGGGTGTTTATGGACAGTTTTAAGAACCACCGTATAATAAAGTTCTATTTTAAGCGAACAGGTGCAGACCGATGAAAAACTACTACACAATTATAAACCCCATTATTTTCCCGAGAAGGTCAACGGGTGACCAATGACAATAAATTATCCCCAATGGAACATTATAGATCTATATCCGAACATGCTGGTGCAAATTAAAGGAGCAAGAATACGAAGACAACGAAAACATATTTAGCGTATCACAAGTCTTGCCAACAATATTTTACATCATCACAGAAATTACGTCACAATAGACATCATTTTAATGTTAACAGTAACAACATTTCATCCATTTATTCACATTTCTGCGTCTAATGTATTAGAAGGAATAACAAATTCAGCCCTAGGCTGAAAAGGAGTGAGGTAACGATGTTTAATATCACCAGAACTGTTCAATGTTCATTGGTGAATGAAGAGACTAGAAAACATCACATAAGGGTTACATTCATCGCAAAGCTATATGCACCATCAAAGTTTGCAGATGACCAAGCTATCATAACAGGCAAAGAGAGATCACTTGAAATTAATTGACATAGCGACAATCTGTATCATGAAAGATAGATGATGGTAAGACAAAAGAAATAATTGCCAAACAAGCCCACATCATAGATATTAGCATAGAGACAACAACCATTGAAAGATTGTCTTCCTCGTGACAATACAGTTAAAGGGCAGTACTATGCAAAAGAGCTTACGGAAAGGCTGTCAAAAGAACACAAAGGACAACACGCATTCAGAATATTCCGTGGCTTCAAGACAAAACGCCCAACTATGATGCAGAATCCAACCTTCCAGCATGCAAAAGAAAACCCCATGCACTTCAACACCGTGAAAGCCGAGAGTATGGACACGTACAAGAAATATCCAGTTGTTTGTTTGTGTGTATTGGGGAACGGAAGGATGCCTATTGTCCTTCTGAAAGCTTATCTGCCTCTTGGGAATACAGTTAATGGGCAGTACTATGCAAATCTGCACACCGCACTAACAATGGCTGTGAAAAGAGCACAACGGATCACTCTTACTCAGAATATCCCTAGGCTTCAAAACAAGGTGCCCTTTCACAAAGCAGCTAGCAGACAAGAATGTGAGTATGGATATGAGTCCACCGGTCCTTTTTTTTCTTTTCCCAATTCTTACAACAATTTCTCACCGGAAATCATTTTGAACGTGGTGAAGAAGTCATACTGGCACATAATTGGTTTAGTCCGAAAAATAGGGTGTTCTTCTTCTGCGTTCATCAGGATTTTTTTTTTTTCCGTGACGTTATTGGGTTGTGTCTGTTTACAGCAGAGCTGCGTTCTTGCGCCGTTAGGCCGACACATCCGACTTTTGTGGGCATTTGTTCACCGGGTTAACCTTCCCGGGAAATAGGGTGTTCTATTCCGAAGGTCAAGGTCAAGCAGTATTGGCATACGTGCGTCGATTCAAGGGTGTGACTACCTTGATGAGGTATAAAAACTAGACACAATTTCTATTCCCTAATGTATTTCTTTGCCGGTCTCACTGGCTAAGGGGTTAACGACTTTTTCCGTCATCCCGTCTATTCACGTAGGGTAAAGCAGCTGCGCGAGATTCGGTAGAGGATCGCGTTGCGTTGGTTACTTACCGGGGTATTGAGCCGGTCGCTCAGAAAGCAATGGCAAACTACTGAGTATAATTCTTGCCAAGAAATCAACCACAGCGGTAAAATGCTGGTGTTAACAGCGATGCCCTGTAAATAGGATATGCGAGAGAGAAAAAACATATATATATATTTCTTTACATGGTCTTGTGGCCAACCCTTGCATGCGTTGAAACATAACTGGTAAAACTTATCATAACCGAGAAACGTCACAGGAAAAAGAACAGAGTCAAGGGAAGACGCAGAGAAATAGATAGATGGCTAGTGAAATGACATGATAGGTAACGGAAACAGAGACTATGAGGACTGTGTGTACTGTACCATTCCACATAAACATGTTCTGCAGAACAGTGGTTCTCAACCGGTAGGGAATTCCGCCCCGGTTTACGGGCAAGGGGGGGGGGGGGGGGGGGGGGGGGAGGGGAGGAGAATTAAAATTATTTCAAGATCGCATTAATACAAGAACCGATTACTTGATATTGTGTTTCCCTCCATACTTTACGGTTCTGTACTCCTCGCCCTTATAAAATTCATTTTATAACGTAAGTAGACCCGCAAATCATGATTTATGCAGACGTCTAGACTTGTTCTTTTATGTTATTAAATTTAGCTTTCATTTTTACGTATACTGAATAAAGAGAGAGATTTATAGGGAGGAAATACGAAAAGGGGAGGGGAGGGGGGAATGACATTCTGAAAATATGGCGAAGGAGTGCATGAGCCAAAAAAGGTTGAGAACCACTGCTGTAGAACAATGAATGTTTTTTCACAGAATATTTCGCCTTCAAACAACAAAACAATGAACACAAAATGCTCGTGTGTCCGCACACAATAATGAATAATTAGTTACAGAATTATCTTGTTTCTCTGCACACAGTAATGATTAATTTGTTACAGAATAATCTTAATTTTCTGTATACATTAATGGATACATAGTAACAGAATGGTCTTGTGTTTAAGCACACAATAACGAATAATTAGTCATAGAATGATCGAATGTTTCCGCACATAATAATGACTAATTAGTTACAATATGATATTTTATTCTCTGCATAATAATGACTACTTGATCACATACTGATCTCATATTTCTGAGCACAATAATGAATAATTAGTCACAGCATGTTCTTAATTTTCTGTACACAATAATTAGTTGAAAATTATGTGATGCCAGAGCACAATAATGAAAAATTAGAATAATTAGTCACAGAATGATCTTGACTTTATGCACCCAATAAGTAGTCACGGAATTATCTTGACTTTCTGCACCCAAAAATTAGTCGCAGAATGATCTTGACTTTCTGCACACAATATTGAATAATTAGTCACGTAATGATCTTGTATTTTCGAGCACATGAATGAACAGACAGTGACAGAATGCAGGTGTCTCTCACCACACGGAACATTTGTTTACTGGGTTCATATAGGAATCTGGAGGACATGTGAAGGCATTAGAGAATGCTGGGAAATTCTGCAGTGATCCAATTACGCTGAAAACAGAAAACAGAAAACATTATCTCTTTGTCATAAACTGTGATTCCGTGAATGATGCATCTGTTATAATTAACACACGAAATCGGATGCAAGATAAACTAACAACATTGTATGGGAGGTCTCACGAATTAGCATTCATAGGGGAAAACAAAGATAGACAGACTAAATCAAGCAAATGATAACCTGATCTCCCTTTGGGTAAATCTCACGTTAAGAGACAGAATCATACATCTATTTAGGTGGCAATGTAGGAAAAGAATGTGGAACAGATGCAAATATCAGAATAGGAATACTTAAAGCTAGAAGAGGTTTTACAGCACTAGGTAATTTGTGGTAGTCAAAAGAAATTTAAATTAGCACTAAAATTCGAATATTCATTTCTAACGTGAAATAAGTACTATTATATGGATCAGAAACATCGAAAACAGCTTAAATGATGTCAAGTAAAATACATAATTCACGGTAGATAATTAGTCGTGCATGCGCTAAATAGAGGGAATAAATGCTGAAAAGTAGAAACTGCAAAACTAGCCGATCTAAGAGCAGCACTGCACAAACTATGTCAAACGTCCAGTAAGGTTGTAATACATTGGATCCCCTCACACTGCAACATGCCAGGGAATGAAAAAGCTGAAAGATTGGTGAAGGAAGGTGCAAGACTACCTCAGCCTGATACAGACATAACATATGATGAGATTAACAGATTTATAAAAAGCATTATATAATTCAGTGGAAGTCAGAGCATCCAGACCTCCAGAAAGATGATGATACTACCAACCCCAATGAAGAGACCAAATAACAATCTTCAAACTCCACACAGGATACAACCGGCTGAAATATCGTATGTTCAATACTCATTCATTGGCCGACAATAGTTTGTTATATTGTGCTTTAAAAAGACACAACAACTACAATCCGTGGCGGTAGCGAATGTAACTGATCAGACCAATTCGCTATGTAAATGTTCGTTCACAATGGATGCATGTGAAAATATGGTCATTTTCACAATCACGCATCATCTTATGTCTTACATGCTTAGTTTATGACCTATCTGCAATCATTTTCTCCTTTGTCTTTATTCATGCGACTTACTTCCAATGTGCATTATCAGTACCTGTATCAATCATGTCCCGCTTACACACATCTTTGTATCATAGTAGAGGCCGACCCCTAGATCTCTTACCCATCTGTAATTCACCAAAACAGATGTCCTTTGGTATTCTACCATTATCCATCCTCCTAACGTGTCCTATCCACCCAAGTCTACGAAGAATGAGCATGAAATAAACCGTCATACAACCTGATCTTGCCAATACTTGTGTGATTTTGTCTTGCCACTTAATACCAAATATTCTTAGCAGACACCGCATTTGAAACTCGTTTAAATGTTTCTCTTGGTGAGAGTAGGTTGACCAGGCTTCCCTGCCATAAAGAAGAGTCCAATAAACTAAAGATAAGAGATACTGATAAGAGCAACTGTTGAATTGATAAAATAACAGCTAAACACATGCAACAATAACAGCTAAACATATACAGAACAGAGAAAACTATTCGTGCCTACACTATCTCCATTTGGGAACAAACTCTATGTGGATGCCAACTAGCTCAATGAGATGCTATGGGAAATGGCTTTCACAAACCACCCAAGCTTACCGGGGGGACATGGACTGGAATATTTTTGAAACAGAAAGTTGATCGACCAGGATATTTTTAAAAATATTCAGAGGTTGAGCGAGAGTGCGCGACCGAATAACAGCTAAGTTACCTTCCATTGTTAACTAGTGGCTTCTCATGGTGAGGAATGCCAGATGTATTATATACTTTGGGTTCAAGCTGTAAGGTGGACAACGGTGAACTTTGGAGGCAGGAGAATTTATGAGCACAAGCGAGGTCAGAAAAGAACTCTATATTCCAAATTTATGGCAGTGGGAAAAGTACATGAACTCAGGACCATGAACCCCAAAAACAATGTTGTAGCAGGGTGACGGGGATTTGGGTTAATGATATGATGCAGAGTAAGTATGCAAATTAATCAGGGTACGCGAGGTGCGGATTGGAGGACCTTCGCGGGATGAGAGAGAGAGCATGGTGACATGATTCAAGAAAGGCGCTAACTCAAGCAGAATATATACGCGGTACAGCAGGCAGTTGGAGAGATTAGCAATCGGAACGGCTGAGTGTACATACTCTAGAGCCGTTGGGACCAAAAGAAAAGCACTAGGAAGTCTGACCAGGTGAACAGACCTAAGGGACAGAAGGGTCTCAAAGTGTTGGGAAAAGCCGCTTGAAACAAAGTGGAGCTTGCTACTAGGACCACTGTCAAATTGTAATCGGTAGCAAAAGTCATACAAGACTTGGCTAAGACGACACACGTTTGATGGGATCATCCAGAGAACTGAGTCAAACAGAATTGGAAGGAGCCTGACTTTAATAGAAAGTGGCGAAATCACTCTAAGACGGGCGTGGTGATCAGACCAAAGCACCCGTCGGTAGACGAGCACGTAATCACTGGACAGGACTTTAACGTTATCATCTGAATACCTGGGTAAACAAATGGGCGGTTATTTTACGGTGGTTCCGGTGTGCCTCCTTGGTAGATTTGTATGCTTTCTTGTTAAATTTGGGTACTGTCTCGTTATATTCCCCTGACTGATGTTTGATTAGTTACCAGCTTACTTGCATTTGCTTAGTGTTTATATATTCGTTTGATGGTATTCTCTTGTTGTTAGTTATCTGACAGCATTTTCCCATATTAATTGGAATTGTTTTCGCACGATACTTTGTAATTTCTTTTGAGAAGCAAATAAACTTGATTCAGTGTTAGCTTATTCTTTTGAGTGCCATTAGTGTGGGTACTGTATTAAGAGGAAAACCATTTGACTGTTAGACTTGATGACTATGAGAACTGTTGGGATGTTGAATCTGTATTGATAGGAGATCTACTGGGCTATTAGTGTTGATTTTATTTATAATCAGAAGATAACTATCGGACTGTTAGTACGGAGCCGTGACAGAGATTGCTGGGTCATAAAGTACAAGGCTCATGCCTGTCGCATTTTGCGCACATCAGTTCATATCAAGTTGCACTCCACAGTCCCAAAAGCACATTGTTCTACACAGTGCCTGCGCTAGAGAGCATCGGAATGTCAGGAATGTTGTATCGTGTCTAAAAATAGAGGTGTCACCCGATGATGGACAGTTCACTCGTTCGAATCTTATAATCTATGGTTGACCTAACCTTGGTAGTGTTTTTGCAAGGACTGCTGGGTAAGAAAGAGCCTTAGAACGCCACATACAATTTGATATGTTTGGAAGCACGTCGTGTATTTCGTATGGAGTATCTTATATTTGTATGTCCCTCACTTGATTCAGTGTCAGAATGCCTCTGTAAAACGGATACGTAGCTGATATATGCATCAGGTAAAGCTTTGTGTATGTGAGATCTGTGTGTGAAAGTTCCAGCACGACAGAAAATATATTCTTCAATTTGGAGATAGCCGCCAACTTCTGTCCCATCTATGCAATGGCTAATTCCGTCATCACTGTCTAGAAAATATCTAACTCCATCTGATCTTCTGTTTCCAAAGAAGTGCTGTAATGTACACCATATCTGAAGCTGTGAGAAGAGGTACATTTCAGCCCAGAACGCTGTTCTAATCTAAAACCTTATAAATTTCTGATTGCATTCATAGCAGGTTTAGTAAAAGACATGCTGTGTCTTCTGCGCCGACCGCTGCTCCCTTTTTAAATCCACGGCAAATGTTCAACACACGGGAATGCGAGAAGGAGGAATGAATGTTTCTTCCTCTTGTTTTTATACGTCAGTGGTGTGAAGAAAGATTGTGTTGCAAGACTGATTAGCATTGATGACAGGTCCAGCGTATGAAACTGCTGTGATATATTCGAACGAGTTGTAAAACGATCACCACTGTATCTTGCACCCTGGTCGAACTGAAGTCAAACTAACAACCCAGTACAGGCACTCAAGTGAACGAAGAAGAAGAAGATTAGTGTTGGAATGAGAGAATGAGCTTGTACTTTGTCATCTCATCTCTCTATCTCTATTTATATATGGTGTTGTCAATGGATGAGAGGCAGTGTGAAATTTCACAATGAGTACTTCACCTGCACCTCAATATTCATTCAATATATTTGACAATAATTGTATTCATTTATGAATGAAAATATTAATTACATGCTACCTTACATTATTGCTTTTATTCAAAATGTGGAATGTTATTTTATTAAATCACCTCCCTGTTTGAAAAAATAAGTAAAGGAAGATACACATCATATGCTTTCATGCACTATCACTACTAACCAGCCTGGGGAATATCCTTAGTACTATTGCACACCTGTCTGAAAAGTAAGCAAATGAAGATATGATTTCATGAATCTTCACTTCTAACCCCTATGGGATATATCACGCCAGTGTTAGAAGAAGTAAGTAAAGGAAATGACAGAGGAAGTGAGGGAGAAGAAACAGGCTAATTTTACATCTGATGCAGCCCTGATTTGGTAATGTGAGTTTATATGAATGATATGCCATCATCATCACCCTGTTCTGTACCATCGCTGTTCAGGATCAGATCTTGCTGTGTGCATTCCTTCATGAACTCTCCATCACTCATCTATTAGCCTTGTCAGTCTCTGTGTCTGTGTCTTCTGTGAGAACAACAGCCTAAACAGATCACTATGTACAAGAGCATAAGAAGATGAAGCTTGCCAGATGAATTGACAGATGCCTGATACCAGTACAAAGAAGAGACACTGTAGCTCTCAACTTGTAGGTACTTCCTGAATCTTCTACTTTCTATCACTTCTATCTGTAGCCCTTTTCATTCTTGTCAACTGGAGAACCATCATCAGCTGAGCGAATATAAATAGTATCACCATGTTTATTCACGTCAGGTGAGGAAGACGGTGTTTTCTCAGATTTATCGCAGATCTATCGCAGATCCATTGCAGATCATTGCAGATCTAGCGCAGATTACTTGAGATTACTGCAGATTATAGCAGACTATTGAAGATCAAAGTCGATAGGATAATATTAGATGGATGGACAGATTGTTGAGTGAAGGATGGACTAAACCAGAACCAATGCCAATGATCAGCTGGAGAAAATTAGGGATTCTTGCATTGCCGTCAAGTGGTCAGTTACACCGAATCAGTTCTTTCAAAAAGACTATATGTTCTTATCTTGAAGCAAAACTGTTCATAGAGGATCTGCCAACCTAATAACTCCCAGAGAATCTAGTTCTCAGTGTTGTCTAGGTGTCTTTCCTGAAGCCAGCATGTCAGACCCAGTACCATCTCACCAACAACGTTATTGAACCGAATTGATTTCTCTTGAACTTTAAGGAAACATTCTTACTGCTTGACTTAATACATGAGTGTTCTTGAAGTCAGTGCACTTCTAATGATGGCAGAATTTGGTGGGATGTGGAACAGCGTTAATTAAACTTCCTACTTTTAATAGTCTAGGGGGGAAGAGAATCATCTGTTCTTATATTCTGGTTGTGAGATGTTGGGTAACTGCCCACTAGATGATTCCTACGTTGTATGGGAAAAGATTCATTCACATGCTTTCTCTTTTATGAGTATTTTACGCTTTATGTTCGTGATTGTTACTGCTGGAGTAGACATAATTTCATCCCGGTGGAGACAGACACATGCTGATGATGATGGGATGATGGTGATGATGATGATGATGATGATGATGATGATGATGATGATGGTGATGGTGATGATGAGGATGATGAAAGAGGAGATGACTGATCTGGTAGCTAGCCTTCTGCCATTTGTCAGTGGTACTTACACTAATGCTGTTTGTAACTATGGAGAAGAGATTTATGAATTGTTGGCATGAGGCCTTTGTCTCAGGTATTCGGTCCATGTTGTGACAGCTGTACTATCAGGACGTTTGGACGGTTAGATGATGAATAACCCCTCAGGAAGCTCCAGTAACAGTTCCGAATAGATGTACACATTGAGTAGATACCTCACTCACCTTTGGAGTGAGGGAAAACTCTACAGTAGGCGACGAGTGCTAGGAAACTGGAAACACCTTCCTTTCTTCTTCCTTTTTGTTTCCTTTATTTTTAGTATGATACATTGTTACAAAATTATGGGTTTATTACTAATGTATATCGACCCTGTTTTTTTCTTCATTATGTAGGCGCTGGAGAGATATGGATGGAGTATTTACCCGGATTTATAGTCAACATGCTTGTAATCAGGGGCGGAAAACTGGGATATCAGCCCACCCCTAATATGGACCTGCTGAAGTTTTAAAAGTGCTACTGATGACTGCCGCGCACACTGAACCTGTATGTCAGTGCCTGGGTACCTATTGGACTTTGACCATGTTGAGTGGATTCCCTACATCTGGGAGCTTCCGGATGGTGATCAGCTATACATTGTATACAAGAGCCCGGACCTGCCGGCCCATAGGGTTTCAAAACGATACCTTATTTACAAACCAATTCCAAATTTTAAACGTTCAATTCCAAACACAGAAGCTCATGGATGGGCTGGGGTTCACTAAAATTAAAATTAGGGATTCGCGGACTTTTTTTTTGCGAACTCCCACTTCTTTGGACTCTCATCACCCCCACATATCCCAGTCAGGGGGCAATCAAGCCAATAACCCCCGGGCAAAAAAAACGTGTGTTTTTTAGCTAAGGAAGATATGCCAAAAATCTTTATCCAAAAAAAGGGGTTTAAAAATGTATCCCCAAATTTCGGGTTTAACAATTTTTTTTTTAAAACCCCTAAGGCGACTGGGGACCCCTTCTTTTTTTAAAGGGGATACTGAAGAACCTGTGCCAAATTTTTGGATTTTTAATACAGACAGCTGGAAATTATACTTCCCCCTGTTAACACCCCCCCAGAATCCCTCAAACCCCAGATACTTAACAGCTTGACTTTGGGGATTCAGACATTCTTGGTGGATATTATGAGGGATTATCCCTTCATGATTTTAGCCTTGGATATCTGAACCGGGTTGGAACCCCTTTTTAGTGTGAAATAAAAATTTCCCCCTGGATCGGGGGAAATTTATAAAACGATGTTTTCTGGATTATAACGAGTGGGATTATGGCAAGACTTTTTAGATGGATTAATGATGAGGAGGGAGTCATCAATAGTCACCCAAGAATTTCAGAGACAGATTAGATAGATTTTCTTTATACATGTTTGGATGGATTGGTTTTTCACTGGTTTTGTTTTGTGTGTGACACATGTTTTTGTGAACCTTTTTTGGGAGTTTTGGGGAGGACTGTTTTGGTTGCATAACCTAAGTGAGTTTTCTGAATATGATCATTGCTGTTCATGTAGATGTCTCCATGGTTCAACCAACAGGTTTTTCCAGGACACACATGCTTTGCACAATACAGTGGTTTGGTTTTAGTTTAACCAACCCTTGAAGTTAATTCATTGTGAACGTCTTGTTCCAAAGTTGATGTGTATAGTCATTCTATGGTTGCTGTTGTTGTCTATCAGTGGTTGTTCTCATCTGTTATGTACTACAGTGATCCATTGTGTTGTTTTTGTCAAACAGTGGTTGTTCCCATCTCGTTATGTACTACAGTTGTTGCATATGACAGTGGTTGTTCCCATCTGTTATGTAATACAGTAGTTGTGCATGGCAGTGGATCCTTGTCATGGTATATATATATATATATATATATATATATATATATAATATATATATATATATATATATATATAGATATATATATATATAGATGTGTGTGTGGTGTGTGGGGGGGGGGGAGGGAGATTAAATGATGTGAGGCGGGGAACTTACACATAGACACACCTTCTTTGTAGAGTGACTAGTTACTCGGGTGTCTGTGGTAGAACTTCCCGGATCTCCCAGCCTTCTATGGGAAACATTTCTATATTTGTGTTGAACTTGCACCCTTTTCTTGCCATGTCCAATGCTTGGGGTTTCTTGAGCCAGTATATTATTTCCTCTGGAGGGCGTGTTTGGGAATGAGACCCCCATTCCAACTGGAATACCCCTAGTAAACTTGTCCTTATTTTCATTTATTATCTTTAACACCTCACAATACAACAAGCCCACTGAGCACTTGGGTAAACGGATCAGACACTTGGCTCTCTTGTATAAGGGCGAAAAACAAGAGCCTCTGTGAGTAAGCTGCACACTTTAAAAATGTCATGGCAGTTAGCCATTGCCAAGAGATTGTCTTGAGCCCGCAGCCATGGCAACATTATCAGGAAAGAGATCCCGTTACCTTGGATGGAATATGTCTAGAGGAAGCAAACTTTAGAAAAATGCATGAGAACGAAATTCATGGGTGTTGGTTGGCACTCATAGAAGTGTAGGGAAAAACGTAGAGGAAAGAAGTAGAAGAAAAAAAGTAGAGATCACAGGAAACCAGACTCTGCTCCTTTGAGTGCTGATCAATACACGTATATTTATTCTGATACTATTTCAATGGTTCCGCCGCCCTGCTACTGAGTTGAATGCATGGGGCGACACTGTGAGCTGTGGATTTCATGCGCAGTGCCGTGTATTTACATCTCTCCCCGATAGTATGTGTCGTGAACTGCATATTCGGAAAAATGGCGGCCGTCGGTTGCTGAAATAACTGGGTTTGCCTAATGCAGAAATGTGTGGTTGCTGATTTTCTGGTGCCTGCCGCTTCCATCGACGATAAACTGTATATTTCGAAACATACTTTTGTGTTGGCATTCTGGTAACGGCATTATGCATAGTATAACTGTGAGGGCTGTTGCTTTGTCGAGACTCCTGTCTGTTCTACTTTTCACATGGGACAGTGAGGAGCATTTTATGTGATATTCACCAGCACAGGAATGGAGCATTATTGGGCAACCCTTTGCCGTGAAGTTGGAACCACGGCTAACTAACTATTTCAATTGCTCACCGAAAGCGTCCGGGACTGTGAAACTTGTCTTGATTTTATTGATGGCTGCCTCTGGTCTCGTCACACCACACCATATCTGGTCACAAAGAGATAACACATGTGAGTTTCATATGGCATTGACTCGTATGTGTGTGCGAACTATGTGAGTGACGTGTCCTTCTTTATGGATTCAGGTGCTGGACAATGAGTAATGCAATGGTGGCTAATGTGGAGTGAGTTTATGTGCTTTGAGTAAAGTGCTGAGAATATATTAACCAGGAAAGAACAAATGTTGAGGTGCTAACAACTGCGAACGTCACAAGATCATTAATCGAAACAATCAGAAAATCGTCTTCTAGTTCGTACATTTTCAGACTGACATTGTGAATTTAGCCCCAAAAAGGCAGCAGTCAACGGGAGCCTGTTGACATCCCCATAGAGATTGGCATGGTGAGTTACACTGTTTCGTCAACTTTTGGTTCAGTCAATTAGGAAGTCAAAGTCAACTATATGTGGTATGTCAACAGAGAGGTTCAACTAGTGAGATAAGCCTTATATCGGTAATTGCTTTCGCTATAGAAGAGAGGCAAGAGAAAGAAAGGTGTACGTGGAAATCTTCAGCAACCGGGCACCAAATAACATTATTAGCAACATCACCAGCATTTTTATTTTCTGTTTGTACGCTTTGAAATTGAGCGTAGTCCGAAATCTGTTATTGCAACTAGTAGTTGCTACTACTAACGAGAGCACTGGGCTGAATTTGAATGAGGGTTACTAGTGTATCTCGCCATTATGTGAACCCTCTGCGACTGCTGAGGTACTTGTAATTTACTTCCCCATGTCAAGGACGAGAAGTCATCATTTAAGCCCAACTGACTGGCTTGTGGAGCAAACTCTCTACGCCAAACAACCCATCTACCAACCAACTAATAAACCAACCTACCAGCAACCCAATCAACCAATCAAACAACACACCAACCAACCAACCAACCAACCAATCTTTTGGAACAGAAACATGCAATGTATTGTAGAACCTCCAACATGCCTGATTTTGAGTATTTCCCTCTGGAGTCCTGCAGTCTCTTTACTTATGTACTCATTGTATAACTTTTGGGTGACAAGAGGGCTTTATCAATTTACCTGCGCAAAGTTGATAAAGAAGAGCTGATCGCTTGTAAACTGCAGCAAGCCAGGGAGCCTGGGCGCAGCATCCTCGTGCTGATCAACGTATTTCCTGTAGGCCTGAATAAAGATGGACAACAGATTATGAGACATTGCTGTCACAAGCTACATTGAAAGGGTATTATTGAACTATGTGGCTATTTTATGTCCATAATAAGTGTTCCTTGAATAATAACCACGCATATAACAGATAAATATACTTTCATGGCAGATACTAACTTTGGGGTCTTTATTCCCATTGGTGCAGAGGTTCTCAACCAAACCAAGACAAGCTCTTGCAGCTCCCACTATGGCCTCCCTATATTATTCGTCACAGACAGCATTCGGAAGTCGCCCTTCACATCACTCGCCTGGATTAACACATCTGTTCAGCATCATCATCATCATCATCATCATCATCATCATCATCATCATCATCATCATCATCATCATCATCATCACCATCGTCATCATCATCATCAAGTGCCCTGCCAGCTGGCGTAGGCGTTCATGGCTCTCCACAGATCTCGGTCTTTGGTGTTCTGGATTAACTCTGCTGCTGATATTCCTCCATGCCACCGTCTCAATCCATTCTGCACCATTTCTCTTGGTCTGCCTCTGCCTCTCTTCCCCTCGATCTTTCCAGTTGTCACGATGTTCTCCAATGCCTCTCTTCTCATCACATGACCGAAGAAAGATGTTTGTCTCTTTCTTATTGTTGTATATAATGTTCTAGTTTCATTAGCCTGTTTCAGGCAGTCGTTGTTAGTTACTCTGGCAGCCCAAGGAATACGCAACATTCGTCTCAGGAACCACATCTCTGTTGCTTCTAATTTCTTCTTAATTTGTTCATTTACATTTCAAGATTCACTGCCAAATAGCAAAACTGGTTCTATATAGCATTTTAGCACTCTCTTTCTTACATTCAGTGATAGTGACTTATTGCATAAGAAACTCTTCATTTGCTGAAATGCGGCCTTTGCCTGCCCTATTCTGTTCTTAATCTCTGTTATAATCTTCCATCTGATGTTATAAAAGCCCCTAGGTATCTAAAATTATCCACTTGGTTAAGAATTTTTCCTTCTATTTCTATGTCACATTTTGGTGTCACCATTTTCTTTGATATCACCATTGTTACTGTTTTCTTGATATTCAAGGAGAGTCCTTTCCTTGCACTCTCTGTTACTACAGTGTCCAACAATTGTTGTAGGTCTGTTGATTTATCCGCCACCAATACTGTGTCATCTGCATAGCGTATATTATTTATAGTATAACCTCCAATTAGATCTCTTTGATCTCTCTCATTATTACTTCGCTTTATAGGGAGAAGAGATCCGGTGACAAGACACACCCCTGTCGTACTCTAGCTTTATCTGTTCCTAACTACCCTCTTTATTTCCCATTTTAATTGCTGCTACTTGGTTCCAGTAAATATTCTTTATTATTCTTAAATCTTTCCCATCAATGTTGATATCTTCCAACATTTTAATCAGTTCAGCATGTTTCACTTTATCTAAAGCCTTAGTATAATGTATAAAGCACAAATATATGTCTTTCTGTTTCTCTATTGACCTTTCTATTAGTGCCCGTATTGTATATATTGCGTTGTTTGTGCTCTTTCCCTCCAAATTTCCATACTGTTCTTCACTAATTTCCATTTTTATTTCTTCTGGTTCATATCGGAGTAAAATGTAACGAACAAACAGACCATCTGGAAAATAATACGAAAATACAAACGGGAAGAAGCATGGACACGTCTGATATAGTCAACGCAGTTCGCACTGGGTTGGCGGATACCTACGAGACTCTAATGCTCGCTCGCCTGCATGAATTGAGAGTGAAGCCAGGGCAGTCACGCCAATGCCGCCGTCGAGGTAAAAAGAGAAGATGTAACCAAATCTTCATGGAAGCATCGCTGTGAGGTCTTAGATATGAGTTTGCTACTGTTTGAAATTAGTCAGTTCTGCTTGTTTTCTGTTAGCGCCAAATGTTGGGTCTTAGTCAGACATGACTGAGCTACCGTGTGACAATAGATAGTTCTACCTGCTTCCTGTTAGAGCCAAATGTTGGGTCTTAGTCAGATATGACTGAGCTACAGTATGACAGTAAACGGTACTACCTGCTTTATGTTAGAGCTGAATGTTCGGCGGCGATCACCAAACCCGACACTCCATATTCTACCAACGGCTTCGGACTGAGGAGTGCAATTGGGAGAGTACAAGCCTTACCTTAGTGCCAGGAAATGCAACCTAAAGACTAAATGTCATGGCAGGGCAGACCAGGCCCTAAGCATTGGTCGGCAACTGGTCTAGGATGGAAGCTTCGCCAGGCGGACAGTTAGAGAATTGCTTTGCTGATCCGTTAGCTTCTGGCAGCTGGTCTTGTTCCAGATGTATTGGTGTTACCTTTCCTCTGAAGTAAACTAGGCAGGCAGAGAGAGGGATCATAGCCTCATGGGCAACACATGGTCTCTAAATCCAGCCCAGACTTTGTGTTATGGAGAGGATATAACTCCATTTTACAAACTATCGTCTGTCAAGACTGCAAGGTGCCAGTCATAAATGGAAGCAATTGAGCAGAAATATGTGGGCTGGCTGCTGTATCGGGGTATTGAGTCAGCGCTGACAAGACCAATGTGCAGTCACGCCGTTCGACATAGTATAATATAACAATCATATCTGTCGCTAAGCCTCTCCTTCTTCTCTGGTTAGACCTTCCTCTATTTGGTTTGCCCCGTGGGTTGCGGAGAAAGGGTTTCTAGTTTTCGCTTTTTCAACCTTTCTTCATGTGTGTCATATTTAGCACCAGCGTCATTTCTCCACCAGTTAATTCCCTGGAACATATATCATCATCATCATCATGTGCCGATAATGTAGGCAGTCACGGGATGCCAGTTTACACTATCACCAGGCTGTTGGATCAGTTCTGTGTTCGTCCTCCAATTATTTCACGTGGACAAGGCATCCAGATATTTACGAGGGGCTTCAAATGAAAACCATAAAAGTGTTATTCTTTTTGGTTTGTTTTGGTGAATATATTCTAAAAAGTACAGAACAAATGTATCATTTTTCAATATAGTCACCACCGCGTTCAATGCAAATCCACCAGCGCCGATAGAGTGATTGAGTTCCTTAGAAAACAATGTTTCTTGATCACGTGTGTAAAAACTTATGCACCACCTGCTGTACGACTTCGCAGAAGTCAGGCCGTTATGAAACTTCTATTCCTCCCATACACTTGCTGGACTGACAGGCATGCCTCGCCTTATAGGACCTTCATTCGTCGATGAATTTCTACAGGTTTCACCCCTTCACCGATAAAACAACGGATTACAGAACGCTGCTCCTCTTTGCTGCATGTCATAAGTGGTGCGGCCATCTTTAAAATATTCTTATGACGTCACAGTGTTCGTCTGCACTGTGATGTCATGTGCTTAACCCCCTTGACATCCTTAACAACAATATTGACAGGTTACAAGACAATGGCATGGTTATTGTAATTTCTATCACACTTTTCATGCTTTCATTTATAAACCCCCCCCCCCCCCACCCCCCCCCCCCCCCCCCCCCCCCCCCCCCCCCCCCCCCCCCCCCCCCCCAAAAAACCCCAAAAAAACCCCCCCCCCCCCCCCCCCCCCCCCCCCCCCCCCCCGGCCCCCCCCCCCCCCCCCCCCCCCCCCCCCCCCCCCCCCCCCCACCCCCCGGCCCCCCCCCCCCCCCCCCCCCCCCCCCCCCCCCCCCCCCCCCCCCCCCCCGCGTTTGGAAAACCCCCCCCCCCAACCCCAAACCTTAAACTTTTTGGTCCCCATACACCTTTTAGCTTCCCCAAAAGCCCGAAATCTTTCGGGGCCATCAAAATTTTCAAAATTTAGTTTTTTTGGTTTTGGGGAGGAAAAGAGGGCCCCGCCGAGCCTTAGGGCCCCGGAAAAATTTTAAACCCCAGAAAACACCTGGGAAATTAAACCCCTTTTCCCCCCATTGTAAGGAAACAGTTTCAAAACCCAAATTAGCCTTTAAACCCCCAGAAAGGCTCCATCCCCTTCCCCAAACCCCCCCGGTGAAAGAATGGTTTTCTTCATTCTTGATGGCAAACAACCCCAAACGAATTTTTCCAACTGCCTTTTTAAAGTCCCCCCCCCCCCCCCCCCCCCAGTTGTATCTTTCCGTCGTCTCCCTGATATTTTACCTTTAATTTTTCCAGTTCATTTCTCCTCAAAATATATGCCCAAGAAATCTTGACGGTCTACATCTAATTTATCTATTAAATTTATTGTTTTCATTTGTGTGTGTGAGTTTTTTTTTTTTTTTTTTTTTGTACTTGCTCATTGATTTCTCTGTCCGTTCACGCCATTATTTGCGTTTTCCACAGAAACCACATTTCTCCTACCTTTAGATATTTCTCAGCGACACGCTAGGAAATTAAACCACTTCCACACAGTCTGCCTAAGGAAGCTACTGGAGATTAAATGGCAAGACAAGATCCCAGACACTGAAGTCCTAGAAAGAGCGTCCATGCCCAGTATCCACACTCTACTGATGAAGAATCAGATTCGCTGGGCTGGTCACCTGACTCGCATGCCAGATCACAGGCTCCCTAAACGAATTTTTTACAGCGAACTGCGTTGTGGTAAACGCTCCCAAGGCGGCCAGAGGAAACGCTTTAAAGACACTCTGAATATCTCTCTGAATGCTTTTGGAATTCACCATGACACCTGGGAGACTGCAGCCAGAGACCGAAATTCGTGGCGTGCATCATTACACAAGGGTGCAGTCATGTGTGAGGCAACCAGGACTGCAAGAGCTGTAAAGAAAAGGCAGGAAAGATAGACCACTGCAGGAAATCCTCCTCCAGAAACGTCAAGCATTCTTTGTCCACATTGTCAAAGAACATTTCGAGCCAAATTAGGCCTTATCAGCCATCTTAGAACCCACGGCTCCATACTTTCAACCCCACTGGATGAAATGAATGGTCATCATCATTCTTGATGGACAAACAACACAACACAGATATTTCTCAGCTTGTCTGTTCATTGTCCATGTTTCACATAACAGTATAGGTTCTTTACAGCACATCAACCCTGTTTTTCTCACTGCAAATGAAACACTGTCTAGTCTCTTCTTAAATTCCCCATGCGTAATTCTGTTATGCCACATGTTAATCTATTCTGCGCAATCACAAGTTAATGAATATATTGTAGGTCTCGGTATTATGATATGGGGGTAGCCTGTTACCTTAACCCACACCCCTCCCCCCTCAACCCCACCCCCACCCCGTGCCAGAAAATTTCCCAAAAATTCAGAAATTGATCCGCCATCCATTGTATGAAGTTGTGCAGACCCCAGCGATGCACTGGTAGGAATGACCCAGTTCTACCCCAATCTGGGAATACCCGGTTGGCTAATGGACAAGATACCTGTTTTATGTGAAGGCCACGTGACCTTACCAGTCCCATGTGTTTACAACACATTGAGGGTCTTTTCGGTCAAACACAGGCCTAGCACCATATACCTAATACACGCCTCGTAAAGTGAAGAGGGTCGGTTATATAGTTAGTTAGTCGCGGTTCCAACTTCACGGCAACTGGTCGTCCCAATTATGCTCCATTCCTGTGCCAGTAAATATCACACAAAATGCTCCTCACTGCCCCATGTGAAAAGTGGAACAGACAGGTGTCTCGGTAAGCCAACAGCCCGCATAGGCATAATGCCGCCGCCAGAATGCCAATACAAAAGCCCTCTACGAAAAACACAGTTCATCGTTGATGGAATCGGCAGTCACCAGAAAGACTTCATTGACCCGGTTTTATCCCATATGGCTCGGTCTCTTTCCCCAGGGCAACCCGCCGAAAGCGTCGCACAAAGCACGAAATCCGTAGCTCCAGATACGACCCCCAGGAGTCTCCTGAAAAATGCACTCGTGAACCGAAAAGGCAAACCAGTCAATTCAGCAACAGCCGGCCGCCATCATTCCGAACATGCAGTTCACGCTACCGTTATTTCTGACCATTCACCCGGGTCATGACATTAGTGGTACAGTGGCTCCTAACTAAACAGATACATAACTAGGGTTGTAATGTTCTTTGCCTTTTTATGTGTCCTAATATAAGTTTGATCTTCAACAAGTGTGTTTTTCATGTGTGTAAATGCTTAACCCCCCACACCGTTGTTCAAACACAGCTGCGGGAGATTTGGCAGTAGAGCGACTTGCGTTGGCTGACATACAATGGTGTGAATGCAGGTCATTCAGAAAACCATGGCAAACTACTGACCGTAAAAGTCCCAAGAAATCACAAACAGCCAAAAATTGTTGGGGTTGACTGCGACGTCCTGTAAAGGATATGCAGTTAACTTTAAATATATGCCATCTTTCGTCACCATTGGGTAGTACGGCGTGTGCAGAGTATCTCCATCTCATCGCAGTACGGCGTGTGCACAGCGTCTCCGTCTCATGATGGAGAAGGGTCTCGATTCATTGCCAGTTCCCTGCCTCATGTATTTTCATACACAAATAAACTTCCGTGTCTTGCGCCCATCTTCGTGCTGCTCGACCAGAGCCTCTTATTCAAGTAATCACACATTTTCTCACTGTTCTGTCCAAACGTCTGTCACGTTTAAAATGCTGAATGTTGTTTTCAGTTTCCGAGACATGAAGCTCTGTGTGAGCCAGTTTCCTTAGATGTTCACATCTTGTGAGATGCCGTTATTTGTCTGGCTGGTAAACTGTAATATAAGAATGTTTCTGTAACAGTTATGTTCAAAAGTCCCGATTGTCTTTTCTAGTGCTCGCCAAATGTCCACGCCCGACACCCATATGTTGCCACATCTTTAGGAAACGTGAGGATCTAACTCACCCCAGCTGACAGGCAGTAAATTTACTGTCCTTCGCAGTTGTTGGGCATCAAAGTAGACATACACAAACACACAAGCGCACACATACACACAATGATATGCATGTATATATAGTTGCGTACACACAAAACAAGACTGCTTCTAGTAAGACAAACCCACCATGTAAGCTTCTTTAAGACCACCGTTGTCGGCAATATTTTCACCTTGATTCAGGATCCCATTCAGTTTCATGTTGACCTCCGGTAGAGTGTAGTTGCTGTACTGGTCAATTATGCACTGTGCCCGTTCCTGGATAGAATTACAATAAAGCCATTAAGACAGCCAGGAAGGTGCACCACATATCTTAGGATGCTTTGTGTATCACAGAGAAACAAACATCATTTATGTTGTAACAGCTCCGTGGCCAAGGTGTTTCGGACGCAGTTCATAATCACGCATACCGCGTTCGAAAACAGCTGCGGGTGATTTGACAGCAGACCGCCTTGCGTTGGTTTTTTACGAAATGGTATGGGTGCCGATCGTTTAGAAAGCAATGACAAACTACTGGACGTAAACTTGCCAAGAGATCACGAACAGCAAAACAAAAACAAACAACAACACAATGCTGGGGTTGACTGCGATGTCCTGTAAAAGTTATGCAACTAACTTTTTGTGTGTAGCAGTTTACAAGATTAATAGAAAAAGACACAGGGGTCTGAAGAGGGGAAACATACTAAACTGTGCGAACATTGCCTAGAGCAGTGGTTCTCAATCGGTGGAGGAGGGGAAATTTTAGGGTTTCCGGGGGGGGGGGGGGGGGGAATTAAGATTATGTCAAGATCGCGTTAATATTAAGAACGGATTGCTTGATATTGTTTTTTCCTCCATACTTCTGAAATTCGTTTTATAACATAAGTAGATCCGCACATTTTATGTAGACGTCTAGACTTGAACTAGTATGTGTTATCAAATTTAGCTTCCATGTTTACGTATACTGTGGAAAAAAAGGGGGGGGGGGGATTTATAGGGAGGAAATACGAAGGGGGGGGGGGGGGAGGGGGTGAGGAATGACATTCTGAACACATGGTGAAGGGGTGCATGGGCCAAAAAAAGGTTGAGAACCACTGGCCAAGAGGCTTGATTGCTCATCGGCCCAGGCTGGAGAGAGAAAGTGGGGAGGAGGAGGGGTGGTTGGAGGGTGAGCAGTTTGAACATTGGGGTTATAGCGGTAGAAAACCAAATAACAGCCTGGCTAGAGACACAACGGTTCACCCGCGCATGGTTTCTCAGCCACTCTATGAGTATACTAAGGAACATAGAGATGGGTTGAGCCAGAAGTCAGTCGTTTGAAACTCTGAGAAATTCAAGACTGACTAATATGTTTCGTTCTTATGCCAGGGTGGACGGGTGTAAGAGGACACTGATGACTAATGTTTCTAATCAGTTTGGTCTTTAATATTATTTTAAAATTATGCTGAAATATTGGCTCGACCTTTTTCTCTTTGCTTGTCAATCTTATCTACAATCTATCACTTTACTCCACTTACTACTTCTTCGAGCCTTGCATTCAATGCGGCCATTATGATTTCTCATTCTGAATTCTTAAACATCATGAGCTCTTCTATAACCTCCTCCAGTCTCATGCCAAGCGAGGTGTCATCTACTTCTGTTTTATTTTTTACATTAAAGCTACGTTTTGGTATTCGTTGCAACGTGTGTATTACTAATCCGTGACTGTGATACTTTAATTTTCCAGCTTAGTATTAATGTGTTTTGTTCACTGATGAAGGCATGTATTGAACTCCCGCTTCTCCATGAAGCTGCGCTTCGTTTAGTCCAGCTTCCAGGTCATTTTGTTTGCGTTCCATCGCTTTCCTAGTTCAGCTACTCCATGAGCTCACCGCTGGCACCTGGCCATCTTGACAGACGATAGTTTATTACACTGTACTTATAAAAAAGGGCATAATAACTACAACCCATGACCGCAGCGAATGTGACTGATCCGACCAATTCACGCGGTAAATTTTCGTCCGCAATGTATGCATGTGAACACATGGTCATTTCCACCATCACGCACTATCTGACGTCTCAGGCGCTCGGCGTGTGACCTATCTGCACTCATTTTCTCCTTAGACTTTATTCTATTTCTGATTTTTGCCCTCCGTGCATTGTGATCAGCGGTAGCTTGCTCCCAAGTGCAATGTCAATGACTGTATCAATCACGTCCTGCTTACACGCGTCTTTGTAACACAGTAGAGACCGATCTCGAGATCTTTTACCCATATGTAATTCATGCCGCATATGAAAGCTGTTTAAACGTCTCTTGGTGTGAGTAAGTTGAGCTAGCTTCACTGCCATAAAGAGTACTAAGGACAAAGGCAGTAAGCATCCCATTCCCCCAGACTCTTTTTTATTAACCTATTCATTGTTATTGCTTCCTTACTAATACTGATGTTGATTTACTGATCTAGGGATAATGTATTGTTTACCTCTGATCTTTTTCACCAACTCTTCGAGCCTACCAACGGACTGAACATGGCAGCATAGTTCTCTTTGAAAACGATGTATGAACAGTTGTCTTCAGCGGAATTTAGGTCCATTACCATCTAAGGTTAAACTCTCCTCTCTTTGGCTATTCTATGTTCTTCAATGGATGCGTTTTAATGCTTATTGTTTCTGTTTTCGTTGTTGTCTATGAGTAGCTTCATGAGTGATATATGAATGAAGTAATGTAAGACTTATCTCCGTAATCTCGTATACTCTCGTAAGTAACGTGTCGACGGTGAGAATCAGCAGTGGTTCGAATCGCGTCGGTAACTTACGGGGTATGTGAACCGACCACTCAGAAAGCAATGGCAAACTTTTTTTTTTTTTCATATCCTTTACAGGACATCGCTGTCAACACCAGCATCTTTCAGCTGTATGTTGATCTCTTGGCAAGATTACGCTCAGTAGTTAGCCATTGCTTTCTGAGCGGCCGGCTCACATACCCCGTAAGTTACCGATGCGATTCGAACGACTGCTAATTCTCACCGTCATCACGTTACCGACGAGAGTATACGAGATTACGGAGAAAAGTCATAACCTCTAAGCCACGAAGCCGGCAATGGCAAACTACTGAGCGTAATCTTGCCAAGAAATCAACAATCAGCTGAAAGATGCTGATGTTGACAGCGATGTCCCGTAAAGGATATGCAAACATTTATTATTATCAATGTAAGAGAGCAGAGATATAAGAAATGGCGGAATGTCAGACGGGCCAGCGTGCCCAATTCTTAACCCTTTGAACAGAAAGTTTGTTCGTTCGTTCGTTAGTTCTTTCCCTCCCTGTGTCTTTTAAAGACGTGTTTATCGTTATTGGATACCGCACATCAAGGTTTTCTCAATCTGGGGGTAGCCAGCCTTAAACCAAACTTCCTTAGTTGCCTCTTATGATACACTTGATGAGTTATTTTGTCACCAGTTTCTTCTCTTTTAACAGATAAGAAAAGGAGATTGATAGATTTGTGACCAGCCAACCTGGCTAACAATTATGCTAGAATTCTAAGGGAGATAAGTCAAGAAGAGTTCTTATGTCAAATAATCTTGCAATTATCTCCCCCATATCAGCAACCATGTTTTGTCCCAGTGGACCGGTTTACAAATTAGTCTGCATATCCGTCGCATAACGTTGAATTAACTCACGGATTTATTAAACAATTTTACGTTCAGTAGTTTGCCATTGCTTTCTGAACCGGAAGTCAACACTGATATCAAGCTAGCCGGTGCATGAAACAAGACTATTGCATCGCCATTACAAGAAATCGTTTAAGTGCATTCAACCTCTCAGCCACGCAGACCACACTTTGTTGGAAAGCCACGGTAGTACAGTGGCAAGCATGTCTGCCTGTCCATGCGATGGTCATGGGTGTGAATTAGCATTGAGGTGGATTTTTAAACTCACATGGGATCCCAGGTTGACCCATCCTAAACTTGGGTATAAGATGTTTGGTAAGTGACGGCAGACAGCATCATATTGTCCACATCATTCATGGGGGAACGACTGGTCTATAGGAATGTGAGTCTAGCATCGTAAACTCAATTCGACACACTGAAAGGTGTGTACAACTGTTCTTCATTTTTGTCTTTTACTTTACAAGTTTTTCAACAGCGGTTGAGGTAACCCAATGGCACGTACAGCCGGCAGAAAATGACGTGTTATGCCTTCGAACATTCTGGAACACGGCACGGTGATATAGGATATTAATAAAAACATACGTATTGTTTGCCGCTCAAAGAAGTAGAGGAAAGAATTAGAGACTAGAGGACGAGCAAGACAATATAAAAATTGAAAGTCTGGTGAGTCTTCTAATCTCTACTTCTGTCCTCTATTTGTATGAGCGCCCAACAATACGTGTGCGTTTATTTATGTACTGTCTTAGTGGCCTCAAAGGGTTCCCTAATTGATATTTATGAGATCGGATGACCAGTTTCCTTCTTCGATTCCGTTCCTTCCAAGACATTTCCTAGAAAATTGTAGAAACTTTGTGGTTACCATCTTTACAAGACATAATCGTCCCCAGAGCCGCACTAGTTTGGCAAAGGAATGCCGCCTTTGCTGGAGATAGAACCTGTGCCACTGTCTTGGCAAGCGAGCGAGCTAACTACTACGCCATCACGACTCCCGCTTAGCATTAAGGTAAAGGTAGTCTCTAGGCAATGGCAAACTACTGAACGTAACACCTTGCCTAGTACATCAACAGCAGCTGAAAAATGCTGATGTTGACTGCACCGTCCTGCAAGGGATATGTAACATTTAAAATAAGTCTCTAGGCACATACTGTTGTTGGGGTGGTGTAGTGTTACAGTTTCACATACAGTTGTTGGGGTTGGTGTAGTGTTACAGTTTCACATATTGTTGTTGGGGTGGTGTAGTGTTACAGTTTCACATATTGTTGTTGGGGTGGTGTAGTGTTACAGTTTCACATATTGTTGTTGGGGTGGTGTAGTGTTACAGTTTCACATATTGTTGTTGGGGTGGTGTAGTGTTACAGTTTCACATACAGTTGTTGGGGTGGTGTAGTGTTACAGTTTCACATATTGTTGGTGGGGTGGTGTAGTGTTATAGTTTCACATTCTGTTGTTGGGGTGGTGTAGTGTTACAGTTACGGTTTCACATACTGTTGTTGGGGTGGTGTAGTGTTACAGTTTCACATACTGTTGTTGGGGTGGTGTAGTGTTACGGTTTCACATATTGTTGTTGGGGTGGTGTAGTGTTACAGTTTCACATATTGTTGTTGGGGTGGTGTAGTGTTACAGTTTCACATTCTGTTGTTGGGGTGGTGTAGTGTTACAGTTTCACATACAGTTGTTGGGGTGGTGTAGTGTTACAGTTTCACATATTGTTGTTGGGGTGGTGTAGTGTTATAGGTTCACATTCTGTTGTTGGGGTGGTGTAGTGTTACAGTTACGGTTTCACATACTGTTGTTGGGGTGGTGTAGTGTTACAGTTTCACATACAGTTGTTGGGGTGGTGTAGTGTTACATTTTCACATACTGTTGTTGGGGTGGTGTAGTGTTACAGTTTCACATACTGTTGTTGGGGTGGTGTAGTGTTACAGTTACGGTTTCACATACTGTTGTTGGGGTGGTGTAGTGTTACAGTTTCACATACTGTTGTTGGGGTGGTGTAGTGTTACAGTTTCACATATTGTTGTTGGGGTGGTGTAGTGTTACAGTTTCACATATTGTTGTTGGGGTGGTGTAGTGTTACAGTTACGGTTTCACATACTGTTGTTGGGGTGGTGTAGTGTTACAGTTTCACATACTGTTGTTGGGGTGGTGTAGTGTTACAGTTTCACATACTGTTGTTGGGGTGGTGTAGTGTTACAGTTTCACATACAGTTGTTGGGGTGGTGTAGTGTTACAGTTTCACATACTGTTGTTGGGGTGGTGTAGTGTTACGGTTTCACATATTGTTGTTGGGGTGGTGTAGTGTTACGGTTTCACATATTCTAGACGTTGGCTTATTGCGCTTGAGTGGCCAGTTCTCTTTCTCAACGCCTTTACTGTCAAGAACAATTGCAAAACAATTCTGGAAAGTGCCTGGCGAGCATTTTATAAAGCTGGATAGACCCCAGAACTAGACTGGTCGGAAGGAATCCTGTAAAAGCTGTGGACTGGATCAGAATCAATGTCTCAACCTGGCTACACATAATTATGCATTCAGCTCACTACACATTTAATAATATGGTAATCTCAATTAGATAAATTTGTTCATTCACCCCCATTTAATTATATAGTCATCTTAATTAGATAAATCTATTCATTCACACATTTAACTACATAATCAGCCGAAATTGATACATCGTTCCATTCACACATTTAATTACATAGTCATCTCAATTAGATACATATGTACATTAAACCATTAATTACAAGGTCATCTCAGTTAGATAAACACTGCACACAAATATGATGACGTATTCATCTTAAATTGATACATTTGTCTCTTCACACATTTAATTACGGAGCGGTCCCCAATGACAAATATACTGAGAGGAGAACAGCATAACCGATTGGACAATGACAAATATACTGAGAGGAGAACAGCATAACCGATTAGATAGGAGCTCTCGTTCTTAAACATCCGGTGTGCTGGTGTCGAATTTACTAGTTCAACACCTACATCGGTTTTTTTTTTTAGTATCCCTTACGGGACGTTGCAGTCAACACCAGCATTTTTCAGCTGCTGTTGATGTACTAGGCAAGTTTTACGTTCAGTAGTTTGCCATTGCTTTCTGAAAGACCGGCTCCCATACCAGCACGTTATAACACAACGCGACACAGTCTGCTAAAAATTAAGTTGCATGTCCTTCACAGGACGTAGCAATCAACCCCAGCATTTTCGCTGTTCGTGATTCCTGGGCAAATTTACGTTCAGTAGTTTGCCATTCCTTTCTGAACAACCGGCTCCTATACCTTTTTCGAAAAAAAATCAACACCGCTGTGTTTCGAACCCGGGTATACGGGCTCACAAACCGCGTTCGCAAACCGTTAGCCACAGATACCGGCTAGATCCGGCTACGCCGGTTAGACGGACTAAAATGTTGACTTTTCGTCCTTGACTTGGAGACATAAATTACAAGTACCTCTGAAGTTGGAGTGGGTTCGCCTGATGGCGAGGGACACTAGCAATATGGAAAGCTAATCAACACACACAGACAAATAAATCCAGCG
>JACEFZ010028324.1:75000-155000 GCA_014155875.1 Cepaea nemoralis
TCAAATATACAATATAAAACAGACAGGAGAAGTTACCACTACTGATATCATTTCAACCATAATTTTGTCACTCAGTATCAAATATACAATATAACACGGGCAGGAGAAGGTACCACTACTGATATCATTTCAACCGTCATTTTGTCACTCAGTATCAAATATACAATATAAAACGGGCAGGAGAAGATACCACTACTGATATCATTTCAACCGTCATTTTGTCACTCAGTATCAAATATACAATATAAAACGGACGAGAAGATACCACTACTGATATCATTTCAACAGTTATTTTGTCACTCAGTATCACATATACAATGTAAAACGGGCAGGAGAAGGTACCACTACTGCTATCATTTCAACAGTCATTTTGTCGCTCAGTATCAAATCTATATCTATAAAAGAGACTGTATGACGTATGTTTGTTTGTTTGTGGGTTTGTGGATTTGGATGCGTTCGATAACGGTACATCCGATTGAGCTGAAATTTTCTACACGTCTTCCTTTCATTCCTGTGCAACCGACTATAATAATTTCTGAATGTAAAATCTTCTACTTATTTAATAACATTTACTTTTCCATTTTCATTATATAATGTCTATATAGCAGGGGCACTTCACTCTAGAAATGTTATTTCAAGGGGCATAACTTTTAATACCATTTCTAAATACTTTATAGTCATATTGTTGGACTTTCCTGCACTATTGTTACACTCTTTGTCTATAGTTAGTTTTAGGCATATGAGTTATATTAAATAATGATATAATCGTTAAGGTATTTGTACAGTTGGCATAAAAATAATGCATTATGCATAACATTTTAACCCATCTTTTTCTACAGTTTTCATTGAATGGTGTGTGGAAGGCCATTCTTTTAAGTTACTGTGCGCCAAAAGCTGGGCGAAACCACGCCGGTCAGATAGACAGCCATGTCAACCAAATCAGACACACAAAGACACTTGGCAACATATAGAGAAGAAAATAACAGATATGTTACAGAGATACAAATACAAAACAGCTACCATATTTGGTAGAAGTACCATTGTTAATACATATATAATTCCAAAAATACTATATCTGTGCACAATCCTAGATCCCCCACGTCAAACTGTCACAAACATAAACAAAGAGATTAGACGCTTTGTGTTTGGCAGCACCATCTACAGTATCAAACATACTACACTCATGCAAGACAAAAAAGATGGAGGTATCGCCCTCCAAGACATAACAACCAAAGTACAAGCACTTAGGATCAAACACGTAGGTGAAATCCTACAACACCCAGAAAAACACCCTTTAGCACACTATTACATTGGAATTAGGCTATCTTCTTTAAAACTATTAGGAATACATCCTCACATTATTTTGGCACTCTCCCAATGTTCTACAAAACATGTATTTCAGCCATTAAAGGACATGAAAAATTACTACACAAGAAAACACATACAATCTACAGGCATTTAGTTAAATTACAAGCAACTCCGGTACATCTCAGAATTAAAAGAGGACATAGATATTTCATGAAAGATTATACCGAAATTTTCTCAAATATTCACAACAAGCAGATTACTCCAAAAGCAAGGGAAATTACATATAGGCTTGTTTACAGCATGACCCCAACAACAGAGAGAACGAGCAAAAATAACTAACCAATACTACAGTGTCAGCTTTGTAGACGGAACGTCCAAGAATCAGAAGAGCACATCTATTACGAATGCAACACAATCATGCCAACAAGAAACCTCCTACAAAATATCCTAAACACTCATTTGAAACAAGAAACAGATGTTTACAAAGCAATCATGATAAATTCCATTCCTTATTCCACACAAGACACCCACACAAAGCTACTTGTTCTATTGGCAGAGTACAGAAATCTTATATGGACATTAAGAAACAAAGCACTATACAATTACAGAACAATCAACAAAGAAATTGTCCAACAACTTTATCAACAAAAATTCGCAAACATTCTAATCTTAGCCCCACAAGCGCAAATCTCGTAAAATATTTGGCTGAAGACAGCACATATTACAGTAGAAGCAAATAACTTGTTTTAAATAAAGGATACTACAACTGTAAATGTATTTATTGATGGTATTAATAATCTTACAATTATATTATTATTATTAATACTATTATTATTACTGCTACTATTATTATTAATTTTCCCATTATTATATTTGAATGTGCAACATGAAATATATTGTAGATGGGTGTCTGTGCCGTTGGCAGTAACATATGTATGCGTCTGTGTGTGGATGCAGGTGTGTGTGCGTGTGTGGTGCATGAATTTGCACGCGCATGTGTACGAGTGTGTGTGTGTGTGTGCGCACGCGCGCGTGCGTGCGTGTAGCAGTCTTTAAACCAAGTCGGTATCTTAAGTATTAAAATGATGGTATATGGTAATGATATGTTTCAAAAGAAAAATATGCACCACCATGTATAAACAAATTCGATGAGCTAAGGTGGCTTTTAGTGGCCAGGTATTAAGTCCTTCCATTGTATATAAAACCCAGACACTATCACAATTTTGGGCCAATTATCTCCCTGGGGACAGACCATGGACCCTAATTGCTAGTAGTAAATCCCTGATTCTTGTCCCCCAAACAAAGATATCATGGACTAGAGCGTCATCCTGAAATTTGTCATCATGCAACAAACACAACGACCTTCGCCTCGGGAGCTTAGTGACCCAGAAATTACAAGGAAGCCACATTTTAATGGAAATGATAGTTTAAAGTTTATTGTCCAAGCGCGGGGCATTTAAATGTACTGCGGTCTCCAGAAAGCATGAGATTGTGTGTGCGTGTGTTTTGTGTGTGTGCGTCCGAGAGAGAGAGAGAGAGAGAGAGAGAGAGAGAGAGAGAGAGAGAGAGAGATGAGAGAGAGAGAGAGAGAGAGAGAGAGAGAGAGAGAGAGAGGAGAGGAGAGGGAGAGATGGACAGGTGTTTCATGCATTCCGCTTGCGGAAGTGAAGTATATGCAAGGAATGCGTATCTACATGCACTATGCCACAAATGTCATATTATCATAACTGTATATATTTTGTATATGTTTCATTCACAATGTCACACTTAACACTAACAAACGGCAACGCTCTGTAATATACACAAACAAAAGAAACACACACTACAACTTGTAAATACACATTGCTTTGTATGAAATAAAAGTTGGAAGAAAAAAAAAGATAGACAGACAGACAGTCGGGAACGGGAGAGCTTATATGACTACTTATATGAATTAAATTAGATGCTCCCCACCAGGGACTGGGTGAAGCCGGACCGGGACAGACAGACATACAGACAGTCGGGAACGGGAGAGCTTATATGACTACGTATATGAATTAAATTAGATGCTCCCCACCAGGGACTGGGGGAAGCCGGGCCGGGACAGAGAGACAAACAGATAGTCGGCAACGGGAGAGCTTATATGACTACGTATATGAATTAAATTAGATGCTCCCCACCAGGGACTGGGTGAAGCCGGGCCCGGTCAGATAGATAGACAGACAGATAGTCGGGAACGGGAGAGCTTATATGACTACTTATATGAATTAAATGAGATGCTCCCCACCAGGGACTGGGTGAAGGCGGGCCGGGTCAGCCAGCCAGACAGACAAAAAAGCAGACAGACTGACTGATAGATAGATAGATCCCCTCCAGGGCCTGGGCGAAGCCGGGCCGGGTCAGCTAGTATACAATATAAAACGGGCAGGAGAAGATACCACTACTGATATCATTTCAACCGTCATTTTGTCACTCAGTATCAAATATGCAATATAAAACAACACAGTTTAATACCTTAGCTAAAGTACAAAATGCGGAGCTGGGCAATGAATCAAACTTACTGATCTGGTTCTCGTTCGCGCTGTAGTAGGCGTTGACATCTGCAGGGGTTTTAGACCACCTGTTGGCAAATTTCAAGTAAATACATCACAATATTAGTCATAAGGCAGGCTTTTGTTTGAGAACATAAACTGAGGCTGGGATTTTGAAACGCACAGATATGGTTAGAAAACACACACACACACACACACACACACACACACACACACACACACACACACACACAATCTGACAGACACACACACACACACACATACGCGCGCGCGCGCACACACACACACATATTAACAGATACATAACTTTGAGATGCAAGCAAATTATTATATACATGTAGACAGAAGAGTTAGGAAGATAATACAACCCGAAATAGGAGAAGAATATGATCAGACCAGTTGTGCTGTATGGCTCTGAAACCTGGAGTACAACGAAAGGAGACGAAGCCTTGTTACAAACCTTTGAGAACAAAATTTTAAGACGCATCTTTGGACCCATTAGGGATACACAAAGTGGAGAGTGGAAAAGAAGAAGTAACAAAGACATTTATGATCTGTTTAAGTCCCCGCTAATCACTGGTATCATGAAGGCTAATAGACTACAATGGCTGGGGCATATAGAAAGAATGGAAGATAATAGGGAAACAAAACTCGCTTACACTCAGGAAATAAATGACCGTAGACCCCGAGGTAGACCAAGAAGGCGGTGGAGAGATAATACATGTACAGACCTACAAGCACTTGGAATCAACGACTGGCAAGAGAAGGTCCACCAGAGAGACGAATGGAGACGGATTGTATTTGCAGCAAAGAACCTCAATGGCTCGGAACGCTGAAGAAGAAGAAGAAGAAGATATGTGGGTTTGTAGAAGGCAAGGGCACAGTAAATGCTGTATATATACTGACAACAGTAAGTAAACGTTCTATAGAAGTAAACAAAGATCTATATTGGTTTTTTTGGTTGTGGCGGGATTTGAGATTTAAATATTGAGCACAACCCACCACTGGCAACGCTGAGTCTAGTGCTTCCATATTGACGTGGATATGCCTTAGGTTCATACCAGAATACGATCAGCGTTGCCACTGGTGGGTTGTGCTCAATATTTAAAGATCTATATTTTTGCTTTGTTAATTACACAAAGTCTTTCGATAAAGTGAGACATGTCGACATGATAAGGATGCTTGAAGATCTACAGATTGATGGAAAAGACCTTAGACTTGTAAAACAACATATATTGGAAACAACAAGCTGCCATCAGAATTGATAACGATGTAGGTCAATATTAGTCTATTAAACGAGGTGTGAGACAGGGTTGTGTAATGTGTCCAGATCTTTTTTCCCTGTACAATGAACATTATTTTCAGAAATATAGAAGATATGGAAGGAATCAATATTGGGGGACGATACATCAATAAATAAGTTGTGCAGATGATACGGTCTTGATTGCAGACAATGAACAGGACCTGAAAAATTTAGTAGATGCGGTTGTTGCACGCAGTGAATAACTAGGGTTAGAATTGAATATTAAGAAGACACAGATTATGGTCGTCACTGGGAAGAAGGAAATACCACAATGTGATATACGAGTAAATGGGCATATTCTTAAGCTAGTGAATCGAAACAGTTATCTCGGCACAGTAATACCATCTGATGGGAGATGCCTTGAAGAGATTAGAACAAGAATTGTCATTGCCAAGGTAGCATTTTGCAAGATGAGAAACATACTCACCAATAAATAGATATCAATTGAAACGAGAAAAATAGTGTTGAAGTGCAACATGGAACCTGCACTTTTGTATGGATGTGAAGCGTGGACAATGAGCAGTCAAGCTGAAAAACAGCTGATGGCTATGGAAATGTGGTTTCTGAGGAAAATGCAAAGAATACCATTGACAGACAGAAAAACCAATGAACAAGTCCTTCAAGAAACAAATGAAGATCATAAACTGATTAGAGTCATTAGACATAGACAGTCAAAATTATTTGGGCATGTTATAAGAAGAAATGACTTGGGGAACTTGGTGACGACTGGCAAGATCGAAAGGAAGAGACCAAGGGGAAGACCGAGAAGTAAATACCCGTGGCACTGTCGAGACAAGAACACTGAGCGGATACACGACTCTGGTGATCGACTGAGATGGCAGAACATGACCGCTCGCGCTTATCGGCATGGCACATGATGGATGGATGGTAGACAGAAGACTGCATATCCCGATACACACACTGAGAGATGTCTGAAACACACATACACTGTTCGATGTCTGATAGACACATACATTGAGTGATGTCTGATACACACATACACTGAGTGATGTCTTATACAAACATACATTGAGAAATGTCTGATACACACACACACGCTGAGAGATGTCTGATACACACATACACTGAGAGATGTCTCATACACACATACTGAGAGTCTGGCGAGCGGATTTATGGTGGGCAATAAAAGCGACACAGGGACGCCCTGAAGACCTCAATAATAAACTGTGCAATGAACCTTAAGAATGGGAAAACATTGCTGCTGGTCGCTCTGTTTGGCGAATTGAAATTTCTACTGGCACCGAAGCTTTGCTACAGTTTGACTTTCAAGAGGATTTAAACACATGACCACTATGTCGACAGGCAAATGTGCTAACCATTGCCCTACCGCGACTGCTACACGGAAGCGTTATATAAAAAATAAAAGTTAGAATTAGCTCCCCCTCGAACAACAATCACCTTCAAATTAATATCGGAACTCTGGCTGACTCGATCACAGGATTATTAATCTGAGCCAGGATATGGACCCTAATATAACTTCTCGTCTGAGGTTAAACGGGGTAGAGGTAATGTTAGAATGGACTGTACTCCAAGTGAACGACATTCATCTCCGATTATTGTAACCGACATTTGCAGGTCGATTAATCCAGTCTGCCAACTCCGAACCCTCTACAGTACTAGACTGACAGACGACAGTATTGTCCACTTTGGCACCGGCGGACACGGAACACAGAACACATGTCCTTTAGACGTCCAAGGTCTCCCCTGTTGTTTTGGAGATCTGCAACTATTTTTATCACACCAGCGTTTCTGACTCTATAAACCCGCCACGTAGCCAATGAAAAAATGATGTAGGCCGTTATTTACTTCTGTCTTCTTCTTCTTCTTTAGCCACCAGCTGTTGCGATACATATATTCTATATGCATCACGAGCACGACTGTTAGCTTGATGTCTTTACGGGTCTCATAGAACTTATCTAGAAGGGTCTCTTTTGTGGGTCACATTTCCTTCTTGTATTTTGTCAACTGTCATTTACTGCCAATATAATACCTTGCCGTGTATGGCGGGAGGTAGGGGGGGGGGGGGGGGGAGGAGGGAAGGGTCTTGGGCCTGAGTAATTAAGGCAGCCAGGCTAGTGTAGTCACCACGAACTGATCAGGTTAGAGTTTTCTTTTTGCCCCCGACAGAAAAAATTCCATACCTTACCGAGGATTCGAACCCGTGTCTCCGGAAGGAGAATCCGGCATTCTAGCCACTTCTTGTATGTATGATCTTTTTTGGGGGGTGGGGGTGGGGGCGGGAGGTTGGGGAGGGAGTATTGTTTACTTTTATCGAAAACTCTAATAATGAAGTCAGAAATATTAATATAGGTGACAATCTCAAGAAGACGCATCAGTTCTATAGGGCAGCTAACTCTAAATAATCCCTCAAGAATCTGTGATATGGTCCTCGGCGTGCATGTAACGGGAGCCACATACTATTCCCACCGCTGCTTTGCAGGGTTCGTGTTGACATATAAATATTAGCATGGCTAGCCGTAGACTAACAGGTGGAAGGCAAGAGGAAGCCCTCTATGTACACCCTTAGTACAATATGATTCAACAGTGTTCACAATTTCAGATAGAGGGATGTTCCATGTGAGCAGCATCGCCCGGCGGGTTAGGTCATGTACGCCAGGTAACTCCAGACTTAAGCAGGCGACAAGAGTGCACAATAATCACAATGCTGAAACTAGGCTGTGGAATATCCGCACCACGAGCTTGTGCATGTATACATAGTCATGTGCTAACATTGATGCGAATATTTCAGGAGTATGGCAGATTTATTGATGCATATATTATATATATATATATATATATATATATAATATATATATATATATATATATATATATATATATATATATATATATATATATATATATATATATATATATATATATATATATATATATAAGGGAAGAATAGGGCAAGTAAAGGCTGCATTTTAGAAAATGAAGAATATCTTCTGCAGTAAGTAACTATCATTGAATGTTAGAAAGAGAGTGCCGAAGAGCTATACAGAACCTGTCTTGCTGTATGGCTGTGAATCTTGGAATATAAATAAACAAATTAGGAAGAGATTGGAAGCAACAGAGATGTGGTTCCTTAGACGAATGTTGCGAATTCCTTGGACTGCCAAAGTAACTAACAACGAATGCCGTAAAGAGGCTAATGAAACTAGAACATTATATACAACAATAAGAAAGAGACAAACATCATTTTTTTGGGTCATGTGATGAGAAATGAGAAGAGAGGCGCTGGAGAACATCGTGACAACTGGAAAGATCTAGGGGAAGAGAGGCAGGGGTAGACCAAGATAAATGATGCTAGATGGATTGCGACGGTGCATGGAGAAATATCAACGGCAGAGTTGATCCAGAAAACCAAAGACAGAGATCTGTGGAGAGTCATGAACGCCTACGCCAGTCGGCACGGCACTTGATGATGATGATATATAGACAGGAACACGCACATAAGTATTCATGCATGAATAGACATAGATATGCGTATATAGACATACATTCGGAAGCAGAGTGATATCTATGCACATATGGACTTAGAGACACGCACACATAACGATGAATATAAACACATATATGTGAACACACATATTGACGCACATATAGACAAAGATCTACACACAGAGATTGGCGCATTTACAGACGGCTCCGCGTAACTGGTTGACAGTTTATGCTTCAATGAGGGATGGAGGACAGAAGAAGAAGAAAGAACGTTGTGTTTCTTTACGTATTTGTGGACAACATCAAGGAATGGTTTAGAAGACTCTTGTCTGAGTGATCTTGGTTTAACGAATCGACTTCATAGTCAAGCCACGACGTAGATACTACATATACCTCAACAAAAATGGGTGTATGGCCATCATGGCGAATAGGTCGACACAGCGATAAGGCCTTGGAGAACTGAATATCTCCTGGCATGGTATGCTAGTGAATTTTCCCCACGTTAGTTAGTTAGTTAGCTAGTCGACAGATCATCCTCGTTGCACATCGAACCATTCAGTCCATAAGTGCTCGGATCCCCTCCTCAGCAAATCCCGCAGCGTGTAGCGGCTAACGACGCCAGTTCTGTGTTGGTTTATCAATCTTCTTTGGCTTCCTGCGTAGTGTTCTTGTTTGGCCACCCCTCTTTTAATTTGCTGCTCCCGCAGTCTGGCCATTGTTGTAGATTCACAGTCATCACTTGGTTCTCGCAAAAGTCTCACTTCTCGTAGAGCATTCAGAATGTCAGCCTGGTCCATGGCGCGTCCGCCCTCCACAGTAGCCTCACCTGCGAGCTTGTCAGCCCGCTCATTTCCTTGTACTCCCGCATGACCTGGCACGAAAATGAAACTAATCTTTGCCAGCCGAGACCGCTTCAGAGGCAGCAACCACTCTCTTCGGATCGACCCCTCCTCTATCCTCTTGATCATGTTCATTGAGTCGCTAAGGAAACAAGCCCTAGTGAATGTCTGTGTCTCGAGCCATGTTATTGCTTTACTTACTGCCATGACTTCCATGGTCAGGCTACTTGTGGTTTCAGTGAAAGCACCAGAGTCCTCCTTCACAATTCTCCCTCCGGCCCGAGCTGTAAAGGCCCATGAGCTTCTCACATGTCGGACGACCGACCCATCTGTGTAGATGACTGCGTCACCGTCTAGCGAATTCTCGAAAATCAACGCTTGTACTTCAGCCTCAACAGCAGCCGGATTTTCTTGTCTGCATTTTCTATCTAGTTGGATGCAAACTGAAAAGGATGTGCAGAAGTCTGTTGGCACTTGCACCCACTCCTCGCCAGGTTCTAAGTCCTCAAGTGAACACACCTGTTGAAGAATGTCTTCGGCTTGACCCATCCACGACCGTCCTCTTTTTAACCTGCTGCCCTTCACCTTCCTAATTTCACTATGCAGTGGATGTTGTGTGTTTGCGTTAATTCTGAGGTAGGCGCGTGCCCTGCAAACTTGTATTCTCTCTTCAATGGTTGGAAAATCAAGAAGGTAGCGCATCGCCCTGCATGCTGTATATTTTCCCCACGTTTGAAATTGTAGGAACCAGGATTCATCACTTAGCTACTGAGCTGAGTGTTTGATACGACACCGAGCTGCGGATTTTGTTTTCGAAATGCTTGTTTGTTTTTATCCTCGTTAACTGTGTTGTGCAGTAGTTCCACAAAATAGCGGTCAACTAATTGCCGACACTCCGGCCACTGAATTATGAGATAATGCGTATGCATTGCTGGTAGTTCAGGATTGCTGACCTCTTCGATAATGAACGTGTATTTTTAAGTGAAGGACGGCTTGTTTTGATGCTTAAACTATTTAGTACTGTCGAAGCTACTGTTTCATTCACGAGTTCACAAGGGACAATGACGTGCATTTCGTGTGGTTTTCGTTGGCACAGGAAAGGAACAATAATCGGACACCAAGTTCCTATGAAGTTAGAACCATAAGACTACTACATCAGCAAACGTCGTCAAATTGTCCACACTGATCGTTCTGGTAATACACCATGTCCTTTGAGGACATAGTTTTATCACGGCCAGCCAAAACAAGTCTCGATCCTTTGCCAGCTCTACCCCTTCATGCATTTTCATGGCCAGCGAATCTTCAATGTCCTGTATCCACCCTCGCGCTGATTGACACCTGTCACTGTTTTCAGGAACCATGCCTTCCATCACTGTTCTTTCCACACCTCTATTGCATTGATTATGGCCAAATATTTCACGTTCCGAGACTAGATGCGGTTTATGAGCCCATTTTCTTCGATGTTCAAATCTTATAGTCTGTCAATCAAAGACGCTTTGGTTTTACATATATTTGCATCTCACATTGCCAGACGATGCCAGATATGAAAGAGCATCCGAGAACAGAACCATTTTAAAATGTTATATCCGCACCATATTTTTCACATACTCCTTACAGTCAATCTTCTTTTCCAGTAACACAATGGCTGTAGACACGTCGTACCTCCTTCCAATAACACAAAGGTTGTCTGTAGACGTGTCTCATTCTTCCCCTCTCATGTCCCCTTTGTCTTGATTCACCATTAATTCCAAGTACAAGCATCCTTGAATATGCTGTTTTATTATATGTGTACAGAACGCCTAAGTGCCCCGCAAATACACAGAAAGATTAAGTACACTGTACAGACATAGAACGGCTATGTGCACTATAAAGATACGGACAGACTAAGTGTTCCTTTAAGACATCGAGAGACTAAGCTCATCTTCAAGACACCAATAGACTAAGTGTTCCTTCAAGACACCGAGAGACTAAGTTCACCTTCAAGACATCAATAGACTAAGTGCACCTTCAAGACATCAATAGACTAAGTGTTCCTTCAAGACATCAAGAGAATAAGTGCATCTTCAAGACACCAATAGACTAAGTGTTCCTTCAAGACACCAAGAGACTAAGTGCACCGTCAAGACACCAATAGACTAAGTGCACCTTCAAGACACCAAGAGACTAAGTGCACCTTCAAGACATCAATAGACTAAGTGCACCTTCGAGACACCAAGAGACTAAGTGCATCTTCAAGACACCAAGCGACTAAGTGCATTTTCAAGACACCAGGATACTAAGTGCACCTTCAAGACACCAAGGGACTACCTTTAAGACACCACTAGACTAAGTGCACCGGAAAGACACAGAAATAGTAAGTGCACCGTGAGGATGCAGATCGACCACGTGCACTATAAAGATACAGAAAGTCCAAGTGCATAGTTAAAGACACCGAACAGAAAGCAACGGAGACTCATTACAGCAACGCCCTAATTCTGGTTTGGCTTTCGTTGATGGCAGTTCTGTGTATTCATGCTCACTGGGTATTTTATGTGAAACCTTGTACGTCAAACCTTTATGGCAAACCTTTTTATGGCAAACCCTTTATGTCAAACCTGTTATGGCAAGCATTTTCCCGCCACACCTTTTATGGCAAACCTTTAATGTCAAACCTTGTCAAACTATGTCTTCATAATGCTCACTAATTACACTGTGTTACTAATGTGTTAGTAAGTTGCAAAAACAAATAAAAGACCCTTTTCTGTATTGAGTATATGGTGCCAGTCTTATTTTTTAATAAACAAGTGGTCACTGGACAGGTGGAAGCCATGAGTCCAGACACTCGCCTGCTGACCTGGCTGGCACGGGTTCCATCCGCTGCTGAGCGTATTAGGATTTAACAAATTACCTGGACTTCCAGGTCGACCCAGAAGAAAATTGCTACCCAGAATTCACGGGAAACAAAGTCGGCCGGCCTGATACCTGACCACATCATCCAGAGATTACCGATTGGTTTATAAACAATATGGGGCTAGCACAATATGTCCTGCAGCGTAATGCCTGTTACTTCCTCCAAATGTGGTGTGGTCAATATCACATCGATCGCTTTTACTTTCCAGGACATTATTTGGTAACCACTTTGGGCTGGATATATCTGAGAGGCCAGAACAATTGAAAAATATAGGGTGTGTTTTTAATGACTGTGCAGTGTTTGAACATATTGCCGGTCCAAGTTTTGTATTTACCTACTATGTTGCATGAACTTTACAGAGGGTGAATATACAAAACGTGGACCGGCAATACTTTCAAACACTGCACAGTTATTAAAAATGCACCTGTATCTCCCTCTATGATGATGATTCAAACACACGATCACTGAGCAGGCTGACAAGCTTGCTAGCTACTGCGCTGTCGGGGCTCCCTCTAGCGGAGGGGTCGGTGAACGTCCGGCTCGAGGGCCGTCTAAGGTCCGTGAAATAATTTGGTCTGGCTCAGCCGCAGGAGGGACTTGAAATTAAATACATCTATGAGCGTTGTAAAGAATCATCAATAAATCTGTTAGCAACATCATCAATACCAGCTAACACCACAAACCGCACCAAAGAGAAGCCGTTCCAGTCATTAAATTTTTTTTTTTTGGGGGGGTTCGCGTATATTATTTATTCTGGAGGTGAAGATCGACAAAGGGGAGTGGCAATAATTTTGGACCGGAAAACATCAACATCTGTTCAAGGATATTGGGCCGTGTCGGACAGAGTTCTAGTAGTTAAATTGAGTGGTAGACCTTTTGGCATAAATGTTATTCAAGTATATGCCCCAACAGGAGAGTCCAGTGAAGAAAGATAGTGTAGAGGAATTTTATAATGACATAGAGTCTGCCTTAAAGAAATGTAAAAATTCAGAAATAAACATCATAATAACAGACTTCAATGCAAAAGTAGGAAATCAAGGTGATAGATACACAGTAGGAAACTATGGTTTAGCAGAGAGAAATGAAAGAGGATACAGACTGAGTGGACAAAAGAAAAGGAAATGATTGTAGGAAACACCTGGTTTAAGCTACACCCTAGAAGATTATGGACATGGAGGAGTCCTGATAGCAAGATCATAAACCAGATTGACTACATTCTGATTAGCAGAAGATTTAGAAACTAACAGTAGCAAAAACAGTTCCCAGTGCTGATTGTTATAGTGACCACATACTACTTACAGGAACATTGAGGATAAAGCTGAAGAAAGTCAAGTATATAACAGGAAACACTAAATATGACTTGTGAACATTGAGTAATGACAAGGAAATACAAAACAAATTCAACATAGAAGTACAGAACAGATTTGATATATTGTCTGATCTAGAGATATTATTCCAGGATGTAAATGATCAATGGGAAATGTTAAAGAATTCAATCAGTTTGGCTGCAGAAACAACTATTCCAAAAGTAAAGAAGGTAGGTCATAAGAAATGGATGACTGAAGAAATTTTACACCTAATCGAAACAAGAAGATTCAACAAAAATAATCCTGCCAAATATGAAGAAATTCAGACAAGTCAGAATATTATGTAGGAAGGCAAAAGAATCATGGCTTGAGGAAAAGTGCTTAGAAATTGAAAAACGACACAACAGTCAAAATATCAAATTAGTGCACAAAAGAATTCAGGAACTTACTAATAAAGAACAAGTATATCAACAGGCTTTTCAAAAACTAAAGATGGCAAAATCAAAATAGGAAAAAGATCAGATTCTACATGTATGGAGAGATTATGTGAAAAACCTGTATAATGATAACAGAGAGGAACAGTATGATATTAGATTTAATAATGAAGGACCACCAATTTTAAAGATGGAGGTTCAAAACGTTAAGCGTATGAAAGCTGGCAAGGCCCCCGGTGCAGATAACATCACAACAGAAATGATTAAAGCTTTAGAAGAATTTGGATTAGAGCAAATCACCAGACTGCTGAACACATTATATGATACTTGAGATATACCTTCTGAATTATGTAATTCTGTATTTATTGCAATCCCAAAGAAATCAGGAACCTTGGAATGTGATCAACATAGAACAATTAGTATAATGAGTCACATCACAAAGATTTTGTTACGAATTATCATGCAAAGAGTGAGGAAGAAAATACAACCTGAAATAGGGGAAGAACAATGTGGGTTTGTAGAAGGAAAGGGTACAGTAAATGCTGTGTATATGCTGCGAACAGTTATTGAATGTGCTATAGAAGTAAACAAGGATATACATCTTTGCTTTATTGACTACACAAAGGCTTTTGATAGAGTTAGACATGTCAACATGGCGGATATGCTTGCAGATCTACAAATCGATGGGAAAGACATTATACTTATAAAAAACATATATTGGAAACAACAAGCTGCTATAAGGATTGATAATGAAGTGGGACAATATCAACCTATTAAGAGAGATGTTAGGCAGAGATGTGTGTCTCCAGATCTTTTTTCCCTATACAGTGAAAATATTTTCAGAAATGTAGAAAATATAAATGGAATGAGCATTGGAGGAAGAAACATCAATACTATTAGATATGCAGATGATACAGTATTGATTGCAGACAATGCGCATGATCTGCAACAATTAGTAGCCGCGGTTGTTGTGCACAGTGAGCAGCTGGGGTTGGAATTAAATTGTAAGACGATACAGGTTATGGTCGTCACTAGGCAGTACGAAGTACCACAATGTAATATACAAGTAAATTGGAATATTCTTCAACAAGTGAATCTCGGAATTATCTCGGAACAGTCATAACATATGATGGGAGATGCCTTGAAGAGATTAGAACAAGAATCGCCATGGCGAATGTAGCCTTTAGCAAGATGAAAAACATTCTGACCAATGAAAAGATGTTAATTGAAACGAGAAAAAGAGTGTTGAGGGGGTACATAGAGCCTGTTCTTTTGTATGGATGTGAAACTTGGACAATGTGCAGTCAAGCTGAAAAACATTTGATGGCTACAGAAATGTGGTTTCTGAGGAAAATGCAAAGAATACCACGGACTGACAGAAAAACCAATGACTTGGCAAGATTACGCTCAGTAGTTTGCCATTGCTTTCTGAGCGATGGGCTCACATTCCCCGTAAGTTACCGACGCGGCTAGAACAGCCACCTATTCTCGCGCACATCACGTTACTCAAGAGAGTATATGGGATTACGGAGAAATCGCTAACACCTAGGCCAGGGAGACGGCAGCCATTATATTAGGGGCATTGCTTGACCAAATATAGAAGGCTATACAGAACGAAGCTATGCGGGTCATTCTGGATTGCACCAGAGACACCCCAGTAGTGTGTATGCGTTACATCCTTTGTCTGCCGACTATTGCTGGTAGGCACAAGGTGATGCAGGCGAAGGCATACCTAAGAGTAGCTGCAGACAGATCACCCGTTGCATGAGGCGCTGGACGCAGAAGGGTCAGCGACTGATAAGAGGGAAATCATGGATGACTCAGGCTGAGGATACGATCAGACAGGTGTGCATCTTGGAGAACATTAGGCGAGGAGATGAGCGGATCAGAGTGCCAGCAGAGCAGTCAGACTTGTGCAGAGTTATAATCACATTGAGCCGGGAGTGCAGGGAGTGGCCAGCAGGGGCCACGGAAGTGGAAATCCAGCAACTAATTCAGGATAATGCTCGCCCGGGTGATGTGATTATCTACACAGATGGTTCGGTGTTGAGAGGTAGGAGAAGTGCCTGGGGATTCTTAGCAAAAGCTAATGGTCGAAGTTTGGTGCAGGAGCGCCTGGCGTATGATACCACAACATCTAGCTTAATAATGGAGGTGGAGGCGGTCAGTGCAGCTTTCCGCTGGATGGAGAACACGATACATACACACATCGTGATTGTAACTGACTCAGAAAGCATGCCGAGGAGGGTGAGGACAGGCAGGCTTCGTGCAGAGTGGCTTGCTTCGCTTCGGAGGTCACGGGTGGCAAGCATCATCTGGATCTTTTCTCTGGGGCATGCCGGTATGCTCAGGAATGAACGAGGCGGACAGATTGGCTGGCTCGGCAAAACTTGGTGGAGTAATGATGCATGACTAGGCATACGTGGTTGCGGCCTTGTGGGAGCACGTGTACACCTCGGAGGAGCAAATGGATCACCATAGTCTGGCAAGAATGAGGCAGCGAGGAGTGACGAGGGGATTTGGCCGACGCTCGACGCTCAGAGGAAAGGCCAGACGGATATATAATTAGATTGCTACTGGAACTATTGGTGTTGGAACTCTTCGCTGGTTGCTGAGGATGGGGACGGAGCGCTTATGGGAATGCCCCGAATGCTGTGATGTCGGTTCCTAAATCAATCAATCAATCAATCAATCAATCAATCAATCAATCAATCAATCTTATAGTAGGCTAATTTGTAAGTTGATAGTTTTGTATGGCCCTCGAGTGATGTTATCAATTACTAAAAGGTCCTTGGAAGAAAACAGGCTCTCCCCCCCCCCCCCCCCATACTTAAACGTGTTAGGATTGATGCATTTGTAGCATCTGCCCATGGTATTTACCACTATTTGGCTAAACATCCACATTTCTTTAACATTTATTCTTTCTTCAATCTGCTTGTTCGAAGCAATCATATCCATACAATATAATTTTGTAGAGTGTAAAAGATCACTTTATGGCTTTCAGTCTTAAGCAAAAAGGCAATTTGTTGGAATATTTCTACCAGCACACACAGGTCGTTATCGTAATGGAAAAACGGGGCATGCCGAGAAAGCCGAAGACAGGCACGTTTCTTGCGGGGGGGGGGGGGGGTGGGAAGGGGCGTTGCTTGAATTTAAAATCAAATCTAAGACTGGGAGCGTCTGTTGGATCTTTACCCGGGGCCATGCCGATGTAGTGGGAAACTGACAGGCGGACAGATTAGCTGGGTCTGCTTCATTGGGTGGGGCATTGATGCACTATGAGGCAGACATGGTCGGGAACCTCTCGGATGTGTGTGTAAAGTATAGTCTGGCAGAATAGTTAGGGCATCCTGGTCTGGAGAGAGTGGTGATGCAGGGTGTGGCAAGAGGATTAGACAGCACTCGGTACTCCGCTTCCACGGACACTTAATCGGGCTACGGTTGGTATCGAGGGTACTGCGACTCTTTCTGGCTGTTTAAGATGTTTAAGTTCGTTGCATATGCTTTACAGGGCGTAGCAGTCAACCCCAGCATATTTGGGGGCTGTTCGTGATTCCTGGACAAGTTTACGTTCAGTAGTTTGCCATTGTTTTATGGACGACCGGCATCCAAACCATTTCATAAAAAAGCCTACGTATGGTGGTCTGCTGCCAAATCTCCCACAGCTGTGTTTCGTACTACGTCCGTAAATCCTTCACATGGGCAAACATATATGGGAATGTCCCGATGATGTCGGTCTTAGACTCAACTTTTGTATTATGGAATGCCTATTATTCAAATCTTATGGATTGCTGTTTCAGATCTGACTCTGCTTATGTGTCTTGATTGCTGTTTTTCATATGACAACGTATTATTGTGTGAAGCGATATTCTTCTTCTTCTTCTTCTTCTTCTTCTTCTTCTTCTTCTTCTTCTTCTTCTTCTTCTTCTTCTTCTTCTTCTTCTTCTTCTTCTTCTTCTTCTTCTTCTTCTTCTTCTTCTTCTTCTTCTTCTTCTTCTTCTTCTTCAGCATTCCGAGCCATTGAGGTTCTTTGCTGCAAATACAATCCGTCTCCATTCGTCTCTCTGGTGGACCTTCTCTTGCCAGTCGTTGATTCCAAGTGCTTGTAGGTCTGTATATGTATTATCTCTCCACCGTCTTCTTGGTCTACCTCGGGGTCTACGGTCATTTATTTCCTGAGTGTAAGCGAGTTTTTTTTCCCTATTATCTTCCATTCTTTCTATATACCCCAGCCATTGTAGTCTATTAGCCTTCATGATACCAGTGATTAGCGGGGACTTAAACAGATCATAAATGTCTTTGTTACTTCTTCTTGTCCACTCTCCACTTTGTGTATCCCTAATGGGTCCAAAGATGCGTCTTAAAATTTTGTTCTCAAAGGTTTGTAACAAGGCTTCGTCTCCTTTCGTTGAACTCCAGGTTTCAGAGCCATACAGCACAACTGGTCTGATCAGTGTTTTGTATATTGTGATTTTGGTGTTACGAGATAGCGCCTTTGATTTGAGTAGATGTTGTAGTAGTTATAGTATATCTTATTTAGTAGGCATAGTATATCTTATTTCCAGAGTTGATTCTAGTTTGTATTTCTTCCCTTATGATGTTGGAGCAGTTGAAGCGATATAACGTGTCAAATATGGCTCTCTCACTTTACACTTACTTGGTTTTGTCAACGGGATCTCTTAGCATCTTAAGATTCATCCTTGTTATGTGCTTGAGACTGACTATTGTGTTTTCAAAATATTTATCTGGATGGAACTCAACCTGAAAACATAAACAATGTAAATATGTTTTAACAATTACTATAACATTCTGAAGTATGTAAGAAGACAGTTTGTTTCTTCACATGTAATATCAACGTCTTAAAAGATTGCAGAATATATTTGAGAGTCTCCGTGGCGAAATGGTTAAGTCGTTTGTCTCACGCTCCGAAGGTTGCGTCCGTCGGTTCACGAGTGCGTTTTTTTCGGAGACTCCTGGGAGTCGTCTCTGGAGCTACGGAGTTTGTGCTTTGTGCGACGCTTTCGGCAATTCGCTGAGGAAAGAGACTGAGCCATATGGTATAAAATCAGGCGCAATGAAGTCGACCCTGTCGACTTTTAAGCGACTTTTTTTTTAAAAGAATATATTTAGTGAATGTTGGTACTGTATCTGTTTTTCTTGTTGTATCTTCTTCCTCTGTTGTCTTACTGGTTTTGTCGTGAAGCGTCGCAGAGAAGAGATAGATTAAATTTCTGTGTTTCGCTACTACTGTTGCTTGCCAAAACAAAACAAAAAAGTTAAGGTCTATTTTATATGCATTGAGGCGTATTGTATATAGCCAATCCAATCCAATCCACTCCTTGGTACCAATACCCCCGTACCCCCGTTCAGCCTTCGATTTTTCGACTTGGCTGTAATTGGGGTGTTTATGGTTTGACTTGTAGAATGTCTTTCGTACTTTGGGCTGCTTGTTGTCAGCTTCCAGGCTTCTGATGTGTTGATTGTGTACATTCCTTTCTCGTTAGGTTTTTCATGTCTGGACAGAGTCGCGCACGTGTTGAGGTCTGGAGTAATTGGGTAGCCATCCCGTCATATGGTGCTGTTTCCTTCTAGGGAGCTTTACCAGTTGTCGTCTCTCCTGGTGTTCCTCTTGTTACCCCATTGTGAGTTGCCTTCGGGTCTTCTCGGTGTTCGCCAGGTCGTATCTTGGTGGTGAGCGACATCGTCCTTCCTCTGTTGTTTCTTCTTCTGTCTGTTTTCTTGCATCTTCCGGTTCTAGTATGGCTGTCATGGGTACTGATGAATGTTACTATCTTTTGTAGAGTATCTGATGTACTTTCTTTCATATCTTGTATATTTTGATAGCTGGTCATCATTTTCAGGTCTTTATAGCAGCCATCCTAGCGACATCCTGCTCAATCTTCTGCTGGACTTTGCTTCAGTTCATCCAGTGATTCTATTTGTGCTCTTTCTTCTTGTATCTGCTTGAGAGTATCTTCTGTCTTTTCTCTTTCGGCTTGGACTTTTGATAGAGTTTCTTCTATCTCCGTCTTGATTGCAGCCATTCTAGCGACATCCTGCTCTATCTTCTGCTGGACTCTGCTTCAGTTCGTCCAGTATGCGCTGAACGGCCGTTATCTGTGTTTCTTGCGTTTTGTCTTTTTCTTCATCTCTGTTCTTGAGCTGTGTTCTCGGGTCCTTCAGTTGATCTTCCAGTTGTGCTTTGTCACTTTTGGTGAGTCGGTTGGTCGCCTCGTACTGCCTCCTGGCCTCCTTATATGGTAGGTTAGACTTGATGGCGATCTTCATCAGTGCAGGATTTAGTATAAGCTACACAAGCTATAGCTTGGGGCCCCCATGATAGTGGGGGACCAAAAATATTGTCCGGCGCCGAGTGAGCAATTGTCATATATGTATACTTAAATATACTGCAGCATTATTAGTCCCAATGCGGCACATCCGGGACGTCCCATACTCTTCACCCAATTTTTTTAGCGCGTCTTTTCGAAGAACAAAGCGCTGTTTGCCTAGGGTTGGCATTACCGATAACCGGCTATGCAAACCCTAGGGGGGATTCCCGGATTCCCCTGTGTTGCTCCGCTACACTCGAGCATGCGCTGACCTTTTGTAGTTCGAGTAAGCCGGCAGACGATACAATATTCCTGACCGTTTATTTTGTATTTTCAGTGTGTTTCTTTGATAATTTGATTGTTGACATTATTTTGAATAGTGTGTTTTGTGTGTGTCCTTACTGGAGTTACAATTCAGGTAAGTGCATTTTACACAAGTACGCACATAACCTAACTAACGCAAGAATATTTTCTACCGCATTTAATTCTTTTTACAATATTTTGATTTAAAAAAACTTTGTTGGATAGTTGTGCATAATTAACATGGTTAGTACAGGTGTTGCATGCAATAATTTTTCTGCGATCGTATTTTAATTGAAAAAATATAGAAAATAGAGAACCTAGTTTCTATATTTTCAAGTCAAAATAACAGTAGACTTTGCATGATAACAATTTTTTTGTAAATAAACATTGGTAAAACGTATTCAAATTAATGACATATTGTCCTAAACAGTTTTAAGTGATAAAACATTAGATACCATATTTAAAGTTTATAGATAGGTCGATCCTATGCGGACACCTGTAGCTGTAATAATAGCATATATGTTTAAGGTTTTTTTTTGGTCAGTATAATAACAAATTGTAAGTTTAATATATAAACTTACAATTTGATATTTTTAAATGTATATTTGAAAGAACTGCACATTAAAAAATACATATTATTTTGTTTTGATTGTATTAAATTAAGTATTAATGTATATGTTAACTGGCTTTTTTTCTTCTTTAATTTAATTAATTAAACTAATATTAAAACTTGAGAGGATATTGTTAATTTTCTCTTTGCATGTTTATTTATTATAAAAATATCGCTTGCTGGTAAGTAGTGGTAATATCACAGGAAATTTTCAATTAAAAAAATACCATGCATTATATTACTTCTAAATGTATCTTTATAGTTATATTAAATATTCTGCCCACAGTTTGCAAGATGTCAACCAGAAGTTATAAAAGTGGAGCTCAAAAGAGGAAAAAGAAGCAGAGAGCTGAAGAAGAGCTTAGCAAGATAACAAAATTAGATAGTTTCTTAACAAAGATAGATAAGGGGCCTGATGAACCAAAAGCCTCTACCACAGTGAGTCAGTCACAGGATATTCACCCTATTCCTGATACAGAGCCTGGTACATCTAGTTGTATAGAATCTACTTCAACGAATGAAGCAACAAATATTAAGATTAATAAACCAGAGAGTAGTTCAAGCACAGAAGATTCAGCATCAAAAAACAAACAGAATGATGTTGGGGTATGGGGTGATTTAAGTAAAGATGAGATTTTATACTGGGTAGAAAAAGATCCGTCAGAATGTCAGCACTCAAATGGCTCATTTGAAAAATCAAAGAAGCTTTTTGCAAACCAAGACAGATATTGCTCGAAAAGCTTGTTCTATCCCAAACGGGCTAATGGTGAAAAATATTTCAGAGAATGGTTAGTATATTCGCCAGCAACTGGTCATGTATACTGTTTCGTGTGTAAACTCTTTTCAAATTCTTCTACACCATTATCATCCGATGGATTTTGTGATTGGCGCAACACCTATTTAGTTCAATGTCATGGAAACTCTGTAGACCATAGAACAGCTTCGGTAACATATCTTACAAGAAAACGTGGCTCAACAATTGACTGCCAACTAGCAGAACAGATAAATAATAACCGGCAGTACTGGACAAATGTTCTTGAACGAGTTGTGGCAGTTATAATTACTATGGCAGAGCGTGGTTTACCTTTCAGAGGAGATAAGGAAACATTTGGTTCTCACAATGGCAATTTCCTTGGATTACTCGAACTTATAGCAACATTTGATCCTTTTCTAGTAAGCCATATAAAAAAATTTAGGAATAAAGGATCAGGTGTCACATCTTATCTTTCTAAAACAATATGTGATGAATTTATCCAAATTATGGCACATAAAGTAAGAGACTCAATCTTGGATGATTTAAGAACTGCAGGGTACTTCAGTTTATCTGTAGATTCCACTCCAGACCGGTCCCATATTGATCAGCTCACTGTTATTGTGAGGTATGTTTTACGAGATGATGGGCTCCCTATTGAACGTTTTCTAACTTTCCTAGAGATAGGTAGCCACACAGGGGAAAGTATGACTAAGATGGTGCACAACTACCTTACAAATGAGTGCAAAATAGATTTTAGTAAGTGTCGAGGCCAGTCATATGATAATGATGCCAATATGTCTGGCAAATACAAGGGTATGTATCACGATGTTGTTGATGATAATTGCGTGAAACGTCGTTGTCTAGGTAACGATGCTCCTTGTATGTCATTACAGAGTGTAATCAAATCAAATCAACTTTAAATCAAAGTTAAGTGTAAGTTGAGCTAGCCTCCTGTCTCTTAATCCAACTCACCCTTGCAGTGCACATCCACCAGTCAGGAAACAAGATAGAGTTGGTGCACATAATCTTTTAATCCAGAAAGAACACGGACAGACGGAACATGTTTATGCATCCAGAAACAATGTAATCCATAGAATATAAATATCCTCCTCACAATTTAACCAGCACACATCACTGTCTTCTCACGGCCTGCTGAATCTCAAATTCACAAGACATTTAGTCCAGCTACTATCCACGGCTGGATCTCCCACAATACGACCCACACACTGGGTCGGAGCCTCTGCTCACTATGCAACCCACTCTGGGTTTTAGGCCTGCCTTCACAGCTCGGAGAATCACACAATACCGTTCTCCGTGGACTACCGACTCGTTCGGTGTCTAAAACTCAACTCCCTGAAGTCTCCTGACTTCACACACAAATACACTATCTCTCGCCCCATCCATCCTAGGGGTTTTCATCTACCCTCACTATTTTATTTCTCAGGACTGGCTGTTTTTCTCATAGCCAGGTCAGTCACTTTACTGTCTCCCACTTTCATCCATTCTTTCTCATGCCCGGTCACTCAACTCACTGTCAATGACCCAGGCTTATGTCATCACCCCCCTCTTAAAAGAAAACTTCGTTTTCAAATATTGGGAGACTAAAACTTACTAAACATGTGACCCAGACATATTGCCTGGGTAGCCCTAAGTATGGCTCCATCTCACTTTAGCTACCACCCTAAATAATACATCAAATGCTCATAGTACACTCCCATATTCCCCACACATAAATACAAACAACTTTCTCTCTTGTATCCCAATACATGACTAAAACATGGCATAGTAATAAACATATCATCTAAAACACCATGTTTGTGTACCCGCAGGTCTCTTACTACTTCACGACCACACAATACTATTTGTGTACCGACCCTATATCAGGTGGTTCTGTTCTTGCATCAACCCTCCTCTGATTCCTGTCGATGCTGTGTCTACCTTTCATGTACCCATGACTCATGGTACCTCTACAATTACAACATCTGTTTGCTATCCCTAGCCCTGGGTCAGTAATGTCGCGAACACTCTTTTGACCTAACTCAACTTTCCTATCTGCATATTGCACCGTTACACTTGAGTCTCTGTTTAGTCTGAACTCTTTATTCAATCTTGGCCCATATATCTGGCACCTTGCTTTCTGCTGCATACGCCTTATGCCTATGTGCCCTGCACATGCACTATCCTGAGCTGTTCTAGTATATCGATCTCTATGTGCTAAAGGTACTGCTCCTTGCCCACGTGCAGTTCCACTATCTGAAAAGCGGTGAGTGAGAACATTGTTCCTCCTCTCGAAGCACCATCTACTCTTCCCTGACTGACTATTTTCTACTCTAATACACCCTTGGAAACATTTGTTTAAAGTAGTATCTTGTCTCTGGGAGTCACTAGCACTATATTTGGGATCCATTCTCATCTGCTCAACCGTACTACCCTTGTCTTTAGTCCCTATGTTTACTTCAAGTGCCTCTTCTACCTCAGCTATACTCTCTAATTTAGGTTCTCTTGTGGTAACTACCACGTTACTGCTTACACTATATTTTTGATCCCAATAAACTACTTCCTCTTCTGTACAATCTTTAACTCCTATAACATTTCCTATGATCAAATCAGCCACTGGTGAGTCCAAAACACACGCTGTCACTCTTCCAGTGATATATGGTGTTTTTACTGTTATTATGGCTAATGGGTAGAACTCTACAGTGCCGTTGAATGTTATGCATCTAATCTTTTTCCCTGTATAATCCGAGGGATCTATTAAACTTTTTCTCACTCCGATAGACGTACATCCAGAATCAATAATTGTTAACGCTGGTCTATCATTGACAAATCCCTGATGCAGCTTCAGACTTCCTCCTTCATTCACTGCCGATCCTGCTTTTACTGTGTGACCACATATTAAGACTGGCTGACCGTCTTTTTCAAAAAGAGGTTTGCACCCACTACAATCTTCATTGTTCAGCATCTCAATTACTTGCGCTGCATTTGAGTGCTCTGTTTCTCTCATCCTACATTGATGGCTGACATGCCCCTTCTTTCCACATTTGAAACAGATGATCTCCTTCCTTGCGTTACTTGTTGGCTCACTGGATGGTTGTGCATCACACTGTGCTGCCTTGTGTCTCCAGCTCCCACAATTTTAGCATCCGGCATAATTTGGACGTCTCTGGAAATTCCCTCTTCTATATGGGTACCGTCCTACTCTACCAACATTGTTTCCTCGGAAACCATTATCTTGAAGTTCTTGCTGCTCACCTTTCTGTGCTGAATCCACACTTTTCGCCTTTGGTCGGATGACTGGATTCTGGTCCTGTTTAGTGTACGCTGCACAGACTATTTCCTCACTCATTAGTTTACCAATAAATACGGTAGGTGTGCAGTCATGTAGTTTTGTCCTAACTGTGACATTGTGTCTATGTCCTTTGGCTTACGTTCCTCAAAGAAAGCCACTAAGTTGGTATTACATGAAGCTAATACTTTGTCTCTTAACACTAAATCTACTAATTTATTAAAATCTTTCCCTACTTCTGCGAGCTCCATCCATTTGTTAAATGTGTTCTTTACTGTGTTAACAAAGTCTGTGAAATCTTGATTTGTCTCTGGCACTAACTGTCTAAACTTTGTTCTATATCCATGTTCAGTTAGTTGGAACTTTGTCAGCAAACGTTGACGTAAGATAGTGTAGTTGTTCCTTTCTTCTACAGGTAAATTGAACATGGTGTCTAGTGCCTTACCCGTAAGAAACTCGCCCAGCCGCATCGCATACTCAGCTTCTGGAATGCCTAGTGTTTTTACAGACGATTTGAATCTCCCAAGATAGGATTCAAGACAATCCCGGACCGTAAAGTATGGCAGTTTCAATCGTTGTGATGACTGTGAAGGTCTTCTGTTTTCCTGACTTTGACCTTTTGATGATAGTTCTAATTTTCTGAGAGCAATTTCAGCTTCCATCTTAATCTTCTCTTTCTCAATTTCCATTTTCATTTGTGTCTCTTTCTCTTCCTGTAGACGCTTGTTTTCTATTTCAGCTAACTTTACTTCCTGTAGACGCTTGTTTTCCATTTCAGCTAGTTTTACTTGTGTCTCTTTCTCTTCCTGTAGACGCTTGGCTTCAGCTACCTTTTCTTCTTGTAGGCGTTTGGCCTCGCGTTCATTATGCCTCTCCTCTCTTTCCATTTGTTTTTGTTCTTTTGCTTCGGCATACTCCTGTAACTCTTTACCCTTCAGGCCTATCCGTTCACCTGCTTCAATATATTCCATTAAAGTAGGCATCTTTGTATTTGTGGACACGTTGCTGTCTGTCAGCCAATTATAAATGTAAAGACTCTGCTACTAGTCTTGTGTACCTTCCCTAAGTACACCACCACTTGCTGTGTACGTACATTCGTAGTATTAATAATGTCACCCTGTACTCACACAGTCACTCTATAAGCACTAGGTAGTGAGGTGGGGGTATTACCTACACTCCCTCGCATATATATATCCAATAGCTGTCAAAACATTTCTGGAAATATTGTTAAACATACATAAATATACAAACGAATGGATGATCATAATAAGTGGTGTCTATAAATGCTAGACGCATAGGCTAGTGACACGCATACAGATGATTACATAGAAATAAAAACCATTAACATCGACATGCACACAACTGTGCGCGTAATATATAAATATAAACTGACACCGACCACTAGACAGTAGAAATGACGAAAGATCACAATAATAACATATATCCGACCACAACAAATATCATATGTAAATATAACGAAAAGAAAGGAAAAAAATATATCCTCAAAATATACACAGCTGTGACGTCAGACAACACGTCTCTAGATATTAGTTAGAACTCCAATGCCACTGCACGACACGTTAACTCATTAACGTTTTCCATACAAAAATATCGTAAGCACCAGAAATATCCACGTTTTGCAAGACCTATCCTTATGTAGATAGAGATCGCAAAAAGTGCCTATCCAACAACTACATGTAATCAAACATATATATATATATATATATATATATATATATATATATATATATATATATATATATATATATATATATATATATATATATATATAATATATATATATATAATATATATAAGTAGACAAACGATAACGACAGTTAAGACGATGAGAGCAACAGAATGTCCAACTGGTTGGCCGATAAATCTGTACTTGTAATCCGTCGCCAAAAGTTCGTATTTAATAAAATTTTTTACATTATGATGGAAGTGTTTGTTTGTTAAAATTCCGAAATGTCTACGATGCTAGATTTCAAACCGACTTCTTGTTTTGTTGAGTGGTTACTGAATTCACGTGGTGATCACAAGTTCCAACTGTCGACAAAAGTTGAAGATGATAGTGATATCCAAACTGTTCTGTCTCGACACAGTCCGTAACGTTATTGTACTTTCATCTGGACGTGGTGATACCAAAGTAATAATTCAAACGTCTTTATCCTATCGTTGTGGAGATGGTCCGTAGTTGTATCAATTATGTGATATATTTACTTTTAAAGACAAAGTTCAACACAAAAAGACCTCAACTGTCCCCCGCTGTAACTGTGTAGAGTCAGTTCTTTTTCGGTAACTGTATGCAACCCAGCCTGCGGTGATGACATGTCATCCTTCGTTGTAACAATGATTGCTCATGACAGAGTAATGATAACGATAGTAGAACAGTTCAACAAAGACGAAACATAAAATCTGGCTTTCTTTCAAAACACCTTGTTTATCCAGATCTGCTGTGGAAAATGTTTAGTAAATGTCCACTGTCCCTGACCTTGACCTTCGCAGTCAACCTCAGTCAGTACCTCCCTCTGTACATCAGTACATCTTTATCACAATCAGTGGAAAATTCCTCCGTAAATATTTCCACACAACCTTCTCAGCCCCACTCCGGCTGCTCTTTTTCACTTCGTGGAAAGTCACACTTAATCTGTCTGTAAACTGCCCGGAACTTTTCCGTCATACACAAACACTTTCCACTTCTGCCCCAGCACCTGTGGTACTGGTACCGTTACTATCCCCTTCGGTCACCCTTCCCGGTGAATCCGCAAATGTCAATTTTCTCTGTGTATTCTACACATTCATTAACTCTCCCCTTCCCGGGAGTTCAATGTTTTCGTAAACAGCGCTGATCCGATTTGTCCGTGGAGACTCACAATTTCCACCTGCATTGTCTCTTAGCGCAGCCCCGCCTCGTCTTTTAACGGCGTCGACAAATCTTGACCAGTCAAAATGCGACCACACGGTGCGTTCCCTCGCCACACACACCTGTCAATATCTTTGAATTTTCAATCCTGTCTTTATCACCGACAGTAATAATGTCCAACTGTGCTGTCTGTTCTTGTCGCAAACACCGGTTTGTTCACGCGACATTTACCTGTGCTGTTTGTGACTAGTGACTAACCCGTCACAGTAGTCCCCTCTCTCAGTTGATCTGTGCCGTGTCTTCTTAACGCGCGCTGACAGCTTTTCCCGATGTGCGATCTTACACACACACACGTAGGATATTCCACCACCTTCTGGATTAATCCTGATTTTCCGTTAGCTTGAGCACTACTGTCTGGTATCAAATTTACCTGTCGTGAACTTCACTTGAACTATCTGCTAGCTTGAGATTTTACTCCCGTCTGTCTGTGTGAATTATCTGGCGCACACACAAAGAGTTCACATTACCCTCTTGAAGCCACACAATCCAAATTGTCAAGGGTTTGCTAGTTTGATGGAACGAAGTCACCAGATAATAACTCCTCTCTCAGCGAAGAGCCCACAGATATCTCAATATTGCACGGTGTTCCTTGACCGAATGCAGCTGTCAGAAAATCTTTACTAAGCGACGAGCTCCCAGTTATCACTCGATTTTCTTACGATAAGGGCGTGCGATGGTCGTTGTCTAGGTAACGATGCTCCTTGTATGTCATTACAGAGTGTAGGTTGAGCTAGCCTCCTGTCTCTTAATCCAACTCACCCTTGCAGTGCACATCCACCAGTCAGGAGACAAGATAGAGTTGGTGCACATAATCTTTTAATCCAGAAAGAACACGGACAGACGGAACATGTTTATACATCCAGAAACAATGTAATCCATAGAATATAAATATCCTCCTCACAATTTAACCAGCACACATCACTGTCTTCTCACGGCCTGCTGAATCTCAAATTCACAAGACATTTAGTCCAGCTACTATCCACGGCTGGATCTCCCACAATACGACCCACACACTGGGTCGGAGCCTCTGCTCACTATGCAACCCACTCTGGGTTTTAGGCCTGCCTTCACAGCTCGGAGAATCACACAACACCGTTCTCCGTGGACTACCGACTCGTTCGGTGTCTAAAACTCAACTCTCTGAAGTCTCCTGACTTCAACACACAAATACACTATCTCTCGCCCCATCCACCCTAGGGGTTTTTCTCTACCCTCACTATTTTATTTCTCAGGACTGGCTGTTTTTCTCATAGCCAGGTCAGTCACTTTACTGTCTCCCACTTCATCCATTCTTTCTCATGCCCGGTCACTCAACTCACTGTCAATGACCCAGGCTTATGTCAGTATGCAAGAAATAATATTGAAGATTAACAACTATGCTATGTATATTCCATGTGCTAGTCATTCCCTGAATCTTGTTGGTAGAGCAGCAGTTGACTGTTGTTTAGATGCAGTAAACATTTTTGGAATTGTTCAAGAAATATATAATTTCTTTTCATCATCTACACATAATGGGCAGTACTGTTGTCATTCTTCAAAGATGATTCAAAAGTTCCAAAGTCTTTGTCAAAGACTAGATGGGAAGCACATTCAATGGCCACAAGTGCAATACTTGATAGTTATGATAGAATAATTTCTGCATTGCATCAGCTGCATATTGATACTACAGAAAAAGGCGAAACAAGAAATCAAGCCATAAACATTTTGAATAAAATAGAGGAGTTTGAATTTATGGTATTGTTATATTTGTGGAGTTACTTGCTGGATGAATTTCACAAGACTAGTCAATCACTGCAAGACCCCCAAATTAGTTTAGATGTATGTATGAAATTGTAAGCTTCACTTTCTGATTTTGTTAAAGGTTCCAGGAATCGTTTCGATCATTTTGAAGAAGAAGCAAAGAAAAAATTTCCTGATGTTGATTACAAGAAAAGAAGATATAGAAGAAGGCATATCAATGATGATGAAGATGATGCTTTAGAGAACCTTGAGCCAAGAGACAAGTTCAGAATCAAAACATTTATACCTTTGATGGATGCATTAGAGTCAAGTCTGGCACAGAGGGCCTCAGTATACAATGATGCTGCAAAAAAGTTTTCATTCTTAACAAAACTAGAAGCTACAGAAGAAGATATTCATGAAGGAGTTAGTGCTTTATGCCAAACATATCCTGAAGATGTGGACATGAATCTTGTAGGAGAAGTCAAGCATTTTCATCAATATGTTAGACATAGTCAAGCCCATAGTTCAGCGGAACAAGATAGTCTGACACATCAGGATCTGTATAGGGTAATATTTAACGATCGTGTCCAATCAGCATTCCCTAATGTAGAAGCAATTTTGAGATTGTTTCTTAGTATGATGGTTGCAAATTGCTCTGGAGAAAGATCTTTTTCTCAGCTGAAGAGGATAAAAAATGAATTTAGAACAACAATGACTCAAGATAAATTATGTTCCCTCAGTCTCATGTGCATAGAAAGCGACAAACTACGCAGTTTATCATTTGATGATGTCATCAGTGACTTTGCTCTGGCAAAGGCAAGAAAGAAAATATTTTAGTTTAATATAATTCCTTAATCCTTATAACATGTTTCAAGAGATTAGATAATAAGCCTTTGTAAATTGTGCCTTTTAAAAGAACTTTTGTTTCTTTTTACCAGAGTTTGCATTTTTAAGTTTGTTATGAATAAAAATGATTTTAAGTTAAAGATTTATTATTTCACTATCAATATACTTCTTAATTGTATTTCAGTTTAACCCTCTAGGTATCCGAAAATCATATTTGTCACTGACATAGAATATCTGGACTTATAAAGTGCCCCATATTTCAAATAGCTTAGGGCCTTATCAAGTCTACATCCGGCCCTGAGCTTCATGGCTTCCTTGCTGTCTTGGTGGCAGGGGCAGCCGAGGTACCTGGCGTCATGGTTGCCGAGGCAGTTGGCGCACTTTCTGTTAGTGTTAGGCCCTGTTAAAGTCCGTGTCGTTCTTTGTGTGCTGGCATTGACTGTATGGATGGGGTCCAGAGCAGTACTCTACACACCTCCACCTCACTCTTGCAGGTGGCACGGGTGTGCCAAAATTGCTGGCACTTAGAGCTCTGGCACGGTACCACACCGGTCGTCTTTACTTTCCAAAACATTTCTTGGGACCAATTCAGACTGGGTCGACCTGGGAGCCGGGGTCAATTTTAATCACACAAGCATAATCTTAGCACAGCGCACGAACTCTTTAGTACCGGTGTTGATCCCCGTGCGTATGTCGCAGAATCACACATGCTATAAATGTTCATTTTTGGTTTGGCTTTCTAATTTATGCAATTTATCAAAGACAGGGATCATTTTCCATGTCCAGCTGCCGACGAATGTAAAGCAAGGGCTGCGTGCACTTGCGAGTCTTTCCTCCAGTATGTCCGTGTTAAATAGATACCTGATCACTACTCCAGTATGTCCGTGTTAAATAGATACCTGATCACTACTCCAATATGTCCGTGTTAATTAGATACCTGATCACTACTCCAATATGTCCGTGTTAAATAGATACCTGATCACTACTCCAGTATGTCCGTGTTAAATAGATACCTGATCACTACTCCAATATGTCCGTGTTAAATAGATACCTGATCACAACTCCAGGATGGAGTGACTAGAACCAGGCAAGAAAGAACCAGAGGCGGACGTCGTAGCATCTAAGCCACTTCGTTCTCCTACTGGAACTGCACTGCATATATTTACTAGGCTAATGGTGGTTCTGTTGCGCTCCGTGGCGAAGAGGTTACAGACACAGTTCGTAATCCCGCATACCGCGTTCGAAACACAGTTGTGGGCGATTTGGCAGCAGACCCCCTTGCATTGGGTTTTTACCAAATGGTGTGGGTACTGATCGTTCAGAAAGCAATGGCAACCTACTGAACGTAAACTTGCCAAGATATCACAAACAGCTAAAACAACATTGATTGGGGTGACTGCGACGTCCTGTAAACGTATAAGCATTTAACAAAACAATGGTGGTTTTAGTAATACTTCCATCCTTATATTCCTGATTTATTATTGAATATATTGATATAACTAATAGTGGCTCTACTTACATCCTTATATCCTTGATTTTTTATTGAATATATTGATATAACTAATAGTGGTTCTACTTACATCCTTATATTCCTGATTCATTATTGAATATATTGATATAACTAATAGTGGCTCTACTTACATCCTTATATCCTTGATTTTTTATTGAATATATTGATATAACTAATAGTGGTTCTACTTACATCCTTATATTCCTGATTTATTATTGAATATATTGATTTAACTAATAGTGGTTCTACTTACATCCTTATATTTCTGATTTATTATTGATTATATTGTTATAACTATGATTGACTGATTGATTTAGGAACCGACATCACAGCATTCGGGGCATTCCCATAAACGCTCCAGTCTCCATCCTCAGCAGCCAGCGAAGAGTTCCAACACCAATAGTACCAGTAGCAATCCGATTATATGTCCGTCTCGCCTTTCCTTTGAACGTCGAGCGTCGGCCAGATCCCCTCGTCACTCCTCGCTGTCTCATTTCTTGCCAGACCATGGTGATCCATTTGTTCCTCCGAGGTGTACATGTGCTTCCACAAGGCAGCAACCACGTCTGCCTTGTCATGTATCAATACTCCACCAAGTTCTGCAGAGCCAGCCAATCTGTCCGTCTGTTCATTTCCCAGCACACCGGCATGCCCCGGAGAAAAGATCCAAGCGATGCTTGTCACCCGTGACTTCCGAAGCGAAGCAAGCCACTCCGCACGAAGCCTGCCCGTCCTCACCCTCGTCAGCATGCTTTCTGAGTCAGTTACAACTAATAGTGGTTCTACTTACATCCTTATATTCCTGATTTATTATTGAATATTTTGTTGTTGTTGGCACCTTGCAGTCTTGACAGACCAAAGTATGTGAGTTGGAATGTGGCCAAAATTCCATCACAATGCCTGAATATATTGATATAACTAATAGTGGTTCTACTTACATCCTTATATTCCTGATTTATTATTGAATATATTGATATAAATAATAGTGGTTCAACTCACATCCTTATATTCCTGATTTATTATTGAATAATTTGTTGTTGTTGGCACCGTGCAGTCTTGACAGACCAAAGTATGTGAGTTGGAATGTGGCCAAAATTCCATCACAATGCCTGAATATATTGATATAACTAATAGTGGTTCTATTTACATCCGTATATTCCTGATTGATTATTGAATATATTGATATAACTAATAGTGGTTCTACTTACATCCTTATATTCCTGATTTATTATTGAATATATTGATATAACTAATAGTGGTTCTACTTACATCCGTATATTCCTGATTTATTATTGAATATATTGATATAACTAATAGTGGTTCTATTTACATCCTTATATTCCTGATTTATTATTGAATATATTGATATAACTAATAGTGGTTCTACTTACATCCTTATATTCCTGATTTATTATTGAATATATTGATATAACTAATAGTGGTTCTATTTACATCCTTATATTCCTGATTTATTATTGAATATATTGATATAACTAATAGTGGTTCTACTTACATCCGTATATTCCTGATTTATTATTGAATATATTGATATAACTAATAGTGGTTCTACTTACATCCGTATATTCCTGATTTATTATTGAATATATTGATATAACTAATAGTGGTTCTACTTACATCCGTATATTCCTGATTTATTATTGAATATATTGATATAACTAATAGTGGTTCTATTTACATCCGTATATCCCTGATTTATTATTGAATATATTGATATAACTAATAGTGGTCCAACTTACATCCTTATATTCCTCATTTAGCGCGGTGTCATTCAAGATGTAGTCGGGATATCCTATTTTCTCCTTGATAGCTTCAGCCTGGAAATAGGATATTGTAGAATAAGCAAGCAGTCAAACATCTAATAACGCACAACATTAAGGCAGACTGAAAACATGCTCAAAACATAGCGGATTCTAAGCGGTGCCTCATCAGGATTTAGTGTCATTGTTTAGGAATAATGGGTCAGAGTGGTTGAATGGTTAAGAACGCCCATTCTTAAACTTTCTGTACGCTGACGGCGGAGTAGTAGGTTCATTCCCTATATCAGCTAGGTGGGCGTAAACATTGACTTCTTGTTCAGAAAGCAATGGCAAACTACAGAACATAAAATTGCCTAGAAATCAACCTGGGATTGATCACAACGTCCTGCAAAGGGCAGGAGCAGTTTTTATTTAGGAAATGAGATGGCGAGAGACTGCGATAAATCACATACAGTTAATGAGATGTCCGAGAGACTATGATAAATGAGATGGCGAGAGATTGTGATAAATGAGATGGCGAGAGATTGTGATAAATGAGATGGCGAGAGACTGCGATAAATGAGATGGCGAGAGACTGCGATAAATGAGATGGCGAGAGACTGTAATAAATGAGATGGCGAGAGACTGAGATAAATGAGATGGCGAGATTGTGATAAATGAGATGGCGAGAGACTGTGATAAATGAGATGGTGAGAGACTGATAAATCACACACAATAAATGACTAAATGAAGTAGGTCAATATCAGCCTATTAAGAGAGGGGTGCGACAGTGATGTGTAATGTGTCCAGATCTGGTTTCCCCATACAGTGAAACTATTTTTAGAAATTTAGAAGATATGAAAGGAATCACAATTAGGGGGTTATTAACATAAATAACATTAGGTATGCGGATGGTACAATATTGATTGCAGAAAAATGGCAGGATCTGCAACATTTAGTAGATACGTTTATTGTACACATTGAACAATTAGGGTTATAATTACATTGTAAGAAGACACAGATTATGGTAGTCTACTAGAAGAAAGACTATACCACAATGTAATATGTGGGGAAATGAGAATGTTCACAAGTGAATCGGTACGACTATCTCCGAACAGTCGTAATATCTGATAGGGTGGTGCCTTGAAGAGATTAGAACAAGAATCGCTATGGCGAAGGTAGCCTTTTCGCAACATCGAAAAGAATAAAAAGGATGTAAATTGCAATGCGAAAAAGAGTTTTAAAGTGCTACAAAGAACCTGCACTTTTGTATGGATGTGAGACGTGTACAGTGAACAGACAAGCTCAAAAACATCTAATGGTAGTGGAGAAGTGGTTTCTGAGACACATTCAAATAATACCATGAATAGACAGGAAAACAAATGAGCAAAGTCCTACAAGAAGGAAAGAAGGCCATAAACTGATTAGAGAAATAGACAGTAGGCAGTCAAAACTTTTTCAACACGTCATGAGAAGAAATAAACTAGAGAACCTGGTGACAATTGGCAAGACTGAGGATTGTAAGAGGAAGGCAAAGATGTAAAGATCTGGCTACTTTGGCCACTGTGGCATGCTCGAGACAAGAACACGGAACTGATCCACGACTCTAGTGATCGAGTGAGATGGCGAAACATGACGCTTATCTGCATGGCACATGATAACCATGAAATGATTTTTCAGACATGAATGATGCGGTTTTGTGAAAGATATTGTTAACAGATTCATCAACCATGTCAAAATAATTATCAACAACCGGGAGCTGTTACAGAGACATCAGAAGGAAAACCAAAGCAATGTCAAGGTTACATAGATCTAAGAACCAAAGGCACTCTGCCCAGCAAACAAATTAATGTAAGCGTTATGAGAACACACATCTTTACCGCGACAACATTACGGGTGTGCGTCATCAACCATTTTGTAATTCACTGAAAGCAGTTCAGGTTCAGTTCAGTATTTACTAAAATAATTGATTCGGCTTCGTTCAATCAGCTTCTGCGGCCGTCGTTTATAATTGAGGTCAAATGTTTTTGATTGAATTTTGATATTCTTTCTTTTCTTTATTATCTTTCGGATAAGTTCTAAACAGGACTGGTTATCTCTTCCCTCTCTGCTCTTCGGGTTCGGTTGGGTCTAATGGGGCTCACTCTGACTGGCATTTTCATTATTGCGTTGGATTGGTTCTTATGAGGACCTGTCAGATTCAGTAGTCTCCCAGGTGTTCGTTGATTATTCTAAAAAAAATTGGTCTTGAAATCCTTTAATCCTCAGAGGGACTGACCTTGAACACATTTGGTCCTCGTAAGGATGCAAGCAGTTCGGAAATTTTGAACTAACATGTTACCGACATTCTAAGAATACCTTAGATCGCTGAAGAACAACAATTTGTAACATTTTACGAGATTGAACATCGAAGAAAACTGACTGATAAACAGTATCTTGGGTCGAAAATTGAAATACTTTAGCCATATTTAAAGCTATAGTGGCTTAGAAGAACTGCATAGTTTAAACAAGAGGCGATAATCAATAAATATATTGCACGATTTCTTGCCTGAGTTAATAAATCTTCATGAATCTCAAGGCATTTGTCAGGTCATAAAACTTCGAAGTCGGCTATCATTGAATATTTGCTTATTAGTAATCACAGTATTAATACACAAAACGCATTTCTACGAACAATAATCCATTGCTCAAATATATCGAAGCATTAACGATTAAGCCAGGAGTGGGCAAACTTTTCGTGCGGCGGGCCGCATTGACAAATGTAAAGCTATTGGCGGGCCGCATATATTATATATATATATATATATATATATATATATATATATATATATATATATATATATATATATATATATATATATATATATATATATATATATATATATATATATATATCCATTTTTTTACAGCAACCTATAACAATAAGTAATTATTAATTATTTATACGTTATTAAGCAGTATAAATAACTAATTATTGCAATTTTATTTTACTTATACACTTATACATTATATTTGACAATATGGACAAAAACTTTTACTAATTTGTTAACACGATTTTACAACTTGTTATTATAACAAATATTCTTTATTATCTATCAATGGCTTTAATTTAGACACACGGCGACTACATTGTCACTACAGTTGTTGATTTCTAATGACATGTATGTAACTGCTTGAAATTTTTGACAATATTCTTGAAATCTGGAGCAAGTTTACTTGTTGAAATTCGCATGACACATGCAAGTTGCAGTCCGACAATAAAGACCTATTCTTAGATTTGTTGATCTTCAATCAAGAGAATGCTTGTTCGCAAATGTATGTTGATCCAAATAATGATAAAAGTTTAGCTGCAAAGTTTTTCAAGTTGGGAAATGATTCTTGTGATAAAGATCCATAGAAATCCAGCAAACCATATGTCTTGAATTGCTCTTTCAGGTCATGATCTGCTTGTAAGTCAAGCAGCTCCAACTGTATGTCCTCTGTGGCTGTATCAGCTTCTGCACTGAAAGGTGAACTGAGAATATTGAACTATGGCTCTAATTTCTTGAAACCTTGGAATCTCCATCTAAATTCTTCAATCAATGCATCTAATTGGGCTTTGTATTTTTCAGTCATTTCACCAGAAATGGTTTCTTGTTTCAGCAAAGGGAAGTGACAAAATCGTTTTTCACTTGCTTGTCTGGAGAACAGTGAGAGTTTTGAAACACGGCATTCATCTTCAATCTTACGTTTGTTATTGACACTCATCACAACGGTACATGGAATTCTGTAAAATTCAACAAAATAACCTAAAAACGAATTAAACATTTTTATTTCTAAATGCCCTCGCGGGCCGCATAAAATCACTTGGCGGGCCGCATGCGGCCCGCGGGCCGTAGTTTGCCCACCCCTGGATTAAGCGATTCCAGCCGTTGATATGCTAACCACAAGACTTCCTGTTAAATTGTATACGTCCGTTGGAATGACGTAGTACACATTCGAACAATATAAGTGACTATGCACTTAGTATTTGAGCCAAAGTATTATTCATTTATTCACTTAACATGATATATAACTCTGCATTACGCACCTAGCGAGAAGCAGCAAAATATGCCAGGCAAGAAATCGTGCAGCCTATCATCTGTGTCTACATCATATATATACACACACATATCTGTGTGTGGTGCGCGTGCGCGTACGTGCGCGTGAGCGTGCGCGCTTTAAAAGTAACAATGACACTTGACGGCAAATGATTATTTCCAGTTACCTTCTCCTTAGCGACTTGTTTGGTGGACTCGTCCATCCAGTCGGTCTCATCCAGGATCTCATACAAGACGTCTCTGATGTCGTGGATCATGTCTAGAGCCTGGGTACAGGGACACAAGTCTGAGTGTATCATTGTGTATCATCGTGTAACACTGTGTATCATCGCATATCATTGCGTATCATCGCATATCATCGTGTATCCATCATGTAACACTGTGTATCATCATGTAACACTGTGTATCATCATGTGACATTGTGTATCGTCATGTTTCATTGTGTATCACCGTATATCACTGTGCATCATCGCATATCATTGGGCATCATCGTATATAATTAGGTATCATCGTGTATCATCGTGTATCATTTTGTATTATTATGTATCATCAGGTGACATTGTGCATCATTGTATACCATTGTATATAATTGAGTATCACAGTGTTTCATTGTGTATCATTTGATATCATTGTGTTTTATTGTGAATCATTGAATTTGACCGTAGTATCATCTTGTAAAATTGTGTATCATTGTGTATCATCGTGGTTTTTTTTTTTGGTATATCATTATAAGTGTTACAGTGTGTGTGTGATGTCGAGAATCATGTCTATAATACGGGGTACAGGGGCACACGTCTGAATGTGTCACCGTGTATCATTGCGTATCATTGTGTATCATTATATTGTCCCAGTGTGTGTTTGAAGTTAAAGACTGACACTTTATTTTAAATGAGAGAGAGAGAGAGAGAGAGAGAGAGAGAGAGAGAGAGAGAGAGAGAGAGAGAGAGAGAGAGAGAGAGAGAGAGAGAGAGAGAGAGACTGGCTGACTAACAGACAGACAAAAGATGAGGAGGAAGAAGGGTGAGATGAAGGAAAGATACAGAAGAGGCGAGGAGAGAGTGGAGAGACAGACGAAGGAAGGTGAGAACGATAGAGATTAAGTAAAGTAATGGACCTCTTTATTGCCTCGGGGTGAAGTGACTCATGGTACCAGCCCCATACATTTGTAGATCTATCAGTACTTCGTGGCTCCAGTGATGACTCCCAATGATCTCCGGAAGGAACACAGCCAACACTCGTGGATTGAAAGTAGTAGTTCAAACACAAAGTCATGACCTTCAAAGCGCGAGGCAGACGGATGGAGCACTTCGTCACGGAAACATGGGCTCCCTGGGCTGACCCAGCATGCAATGGGTACCAGGACATTTCCTTTGAAGTACATGCAGATGGCGGGATTTTGATCACATTCCCCCATCGATTGCCGCTTTGATCCATATATCTAAAATGCCCCTTCTTCTTCTTCTTCTTCTTCTTCTTCTTCTTCTTCTTCTTCTTCTTCTTCTTCTTCTTCTTCTTCTTCTTCTTCTTCTTCTTCTTCTTCTTCTTCTTCTTCTTCTTCTTCTTCTTCTTCTTCTTCTTCTTCTCCTTCTCCTTCTCCTTCTCCTTCTTCTTCTTCTCCTTCTCCTTCTTCTTCTTCTTCTTCTTCTTCTTCTTCTTCTTCTTCTTCTTCTTCTTCTTCTTCTTCTTCTTCTTCTTCTTCTTCTTCTTCTTCTTCTTCTTCTTCTTCTTCTTCTTCTTCTTCTTCTTACTAGCCTATGTGTGTGGCATTGGTCTCATGACTGTCCACAGCCTTCTGTCTCGTATGCTGTCAATTATTTCGGGTAATTATGTTACACCATGCCATGGTGTCCAGCTGTTCAGAATCTTCTCTTTATTTCTCTCCCTGCCTGTCTTCGACCTGCAACTCTCCCATTAAGACGACATACTCCAGCTTACCGTTTCTTATAGCATGGTCAAAGAATGAGGCCTGTCCTCTTCTGTTGTGAACAAACAGTTCTTTTAATTGCTTTCTAGGCGTGTTGTAGCGCCCTTTACTGACTTGACTCACCCGATCTATGCTATGCTCTCGGCAGGCTGCTGGCTGTTCTACGGAGAGAAACAAAGCCCTGTGGGGTAGTACCAGTGCAGTGAAGTCGATACTCTCGCATTTATCCGAAATCTGACTTTTAACTACCCGTCTCGTGGGGATTGTAACACATATTCACCGATCCGGAAGGTTAATTGTGCAATCCGTTGCGGTACTACGGCTATGATATATTTCAGACCCTCATTTATTCGTGAAAAAGCTACCTGTGTGCGGTTGGAAGTGAATCATTGTGTTTGAACTTACCCTCGCCTTGGAATCTTCGTCAAAATATGCCTGCACAAAGAGCCTCCCTACTGCATTTCCCATGTTGTCGTTAGTGTAGCTGGCACACTCATACCATCTCTCCGGTTCTGCGTGAGATCCAAAGACGGTCTGCCACAAAACGACACATGTTAATCATCTTAGCTCAACAGATGAAAAAGAGTTAGTTGATATCATTTACCTGACATTGCAGCCAACCCGTGCATTTTTAGGATGTTGTGATTTCTTGGCAAATTTACTTTGAGTAGTATGCCATTGCTTTCTGAACGACAGACACACATACCATTGTATGAAAACCAACGCGAGGAGGTCTGTTGCCAAATCTCCGGGAGCTGTGTTTCGAACGCGGTATGTGGGATTACGAATTGCGTCCGTAGCCCCTGCGTTAGAGAGCCGGCAAATAAGGCCTTTATAAGAATTTATAAGTCACTAGCTGACCCGGCCCGGCTTCGCCCAGACCCTGGAGGGGATCTATCTATCTATGAGTCTGTCTGTCTGTCTGTCTGCTTGTTTGTTTGTTTGTCTGTCTGTCTGTCTGTCTGGCTGACCCGGCCCGGCTTCACCCAGTCCCTGGTGGGGAGCATCTCATTTAATTCATATAAGTAGTCATATAAGTTCCCGTTCCCGATTGTCTGTCTGTCTGTCTGTCTGTCTGTCTGTCTGTCTGTCTATCTGTCTGTCTGTCTGAGCCGGCCCGGCTTCACCCAGTCCCTGGTGGGTAGCATCTCATTTAATTCATATAAGTAGTTATATAAGCTCCCGTTTCCGACTATCTGTCTGTCTATCTATCTGACCCGGCGTGGCTTCGCCCAGCTCCTGGCGCACAGTAACTTAAAAGAATGTCCTTCCACACACCATCCATTATTTTTAATGAAAACGGTTTTTAATCACCTACATGACTGTAGATAACTTCTTTAAGCATAAAAAGATGAGTTACAATGTTATGCATTATGCATTATTTTTATGAAAACTTTGAAAATGCCTTAAAGATTATATCATTATTTATTATAACTCATATGCCTGTAAATAACTATAGACAAAGAGTTTATAAATCTTTGAAAACGATGCAACAATATGACTATAAAGTATATAGAAATGTTATTAAAAGTTATGCCCCTTGAAATAACTTTTCTAGAGTTAAGTTCCCTTGCTATATAGAAATTATAATGAAAAATGAAATATTACATTTTAGTAAGTAAGTAGCCGAAAAAAAAAACTAAAAAACTATGACAGAAAGTTGCACAGGAATGAAAAGAAAGCGTGTAGAAAATTTCATCTCAATCGGATGGACCGTTCGCGAACGCATAAAGAACGGACATACATAAAGTCTCTTTTATATATATAGATTTATCTCAATTCTGAAAAGAAGAGCGGGTGCAGAACTAGCAGACATAAGGGAAGCACTGCTTGAAATATGCAAGAAATTCAAAAAGATAGAATGGATTCAAATAACTGGACATGAAAAAGTCAACCGATTAACTAAGGAAGGTGGAAAACCACATTCGTCTGATATAGACATGATGAGGCCAAGAGATTTATAAGAAGCAGTTATAGAACAAAGTGGCCACCAGATAGGTAATACATATTACCAACTCAACTGAAAAGAACAAGTCACATCCTGCGACTACGGTGAGTCAACCGCAGACTGAAATACTATATGTTTTTAAAAAACAACAACAACTAAGGATAGGAGATACTGTGAAACGTGTACTGTGAGAGCTAAACATTTGTTGCAACAGGGTCAAACATATTTAGAACAGAGAAAACTTTTTTTGTCCACTCTAACTGTATTTGACGACATATTCTATGTAGATATCAACAAGCTTAAGTGGACTGCTGCTTTCTTTACATTTACTAGAATTGATGACTGAAAATGAACAAAGAAAACGTTGAACAGACAATGAGATGGATACCAAACTGGAGGAGAACTATAGACATTTATTATCGTCTGTTGTGTAAAGAAGTTTTTCATATACTGGGTCTAAATATTAAAAACTCCGCTACGGAGCATGCACGACAGGAGGCTTCTGATTGTCAGAAGTGTTCCCCCTCCCCATGATGTTTCTGGCCCTTTACCTTCTTGATTACGTTGGTCATGACTCCGGGTGTCTTTCCCATGCCGTGCGTTCGAACCGTGTTAGAGACGTTCGTTCCTTGCATTGTCCTTGCGTTGCCTTGCGATGTTTCGGTGTTTGCCCCATACCTGCGAAAAGGGCCTGCTCCAAAGCCACCCCTCCCTCGGGGAGGAGAGCTTCGTGCACTAGGTTCTTCGTGCCCTCACACAAAACCTAGCACCTGGGCCCATGGAAGCCAGCTTCTTCCCTGGCCATTGCCTCTACAGCCATGTTCCCATTTTCGTACTCCTTTCATGGCTCATGGAGCCGCACTGTGAGAAGCCGGCTCTTCCTCTAGGTTACTTGGCTGTGGATTGGATTCCTCGACCCCTCTTCTGGTCTCTGCTGCGGAGTGAGGTCCTCGCAAAACGACTACCCACACCGAATGGAGGTTGGACTTCCATGCCTCGCGTGTTTCCATAATGTCAACGGCAAAGACTTTTAAAGGACGAAAGGACACTAACTGGGGTTAATTGTTTTTTCCAACGGTTAGTTAGTTAGTTAGTTGTTGGGATATCATCCTTGCACTCCTGAAGTTCCTCCCATCGCCCTAGCATATGCATGAGCGACCGCAACTATAGTATGTCCAGAAATGAATGCCGTCTTTCACGATCAATTATTTTGAAAACTGTCTGTTGCATCGTTATGAAATTTTTCCTGCCGTCTTATATTTACCTCCACCCAAGGAATATGTCTTTGACAGGTCCAAAAGCAACTTACTTCATGAAAAGCGGCGACATTTCTTTGATGTTTTGATGCAAAACTAGTGATTTCTCGCTAACAAACTTGTTTTACAGTAATGCCAATGCCCCTGCCAGTTCGGATGACAAACACAAGGCGTATCCAGATTCGTATGGGACTGGGTGCATTGTCTGCTCTGCTGAGACAGAACATGATTACATGTTTTGCACGACGAATATAGCTGTGAATGTCTCTGTAGTGGGCTTCCTTCTTAACGATCAATATGTTGGTCCTCTTTTCATTGAAGTTTATAGAATGATTCGTATGTTCGTGTGTTGTCCCCTTATTTGACAACGTATTTCTTCTCACGTTTCTTGTTATGCCACAATATGTTAGTTCCTACCGCAATATTCCTCTTCGGTTGGTATTCGATGCATGGAGAGCTTTTTGTTTTTTCAATGTCAGTTGTTTGTCACCGTTTAGGGCTCACGGAATTGAAAATTCATCACTGTGGAATACAAACTGTTGCCATTAACAAGTTTTATTGTTTATGCCGATGCTGTAATGTTTAGAGCCTGCAATTCTTCTGAATATGTGGAGCAAAATATCCCAGTAGGTGTGCATGTGGATTAAGGTCTGCGATCTGCTCAGACCTTAATCTGTGTCGGACAATTCCAGTAGGTTGACGACTGCTCTCGGTTGCATAAAATTCAATCCATCCTTTCTCCAATAGTCCTCTTCCTCTTTGAACACACGGTCCTCACATTTTTCCAGTAACTTTTGTCAATATTTAATAGCGTGGACTGGATTAGTATCTTTACGTCAGACAATTTGAATGTAGTATTGTCAGCTGCTACCTGCCCTTTAATTTTAGCCCACACAAGTTCTATAGGGTTAGAATGAGAATGGTACGGCGGAAGTCTCAAGCACCCATGACGATGCTCTTCTATCAATTTGTCGATTTGATATTTCTTGCTTTTTGGCGTCTGTTTTACAAGGGACAACAATTCTAGCTAGAAATACGTTTCTGGAAATGGTATGTTTTCCATTCGGAGCCATATCTATATTGCTTCCTTTGTGCTCGATGCTGTAGGTATTTTGTCTTCTTGGGCAACAACATTGATATCATGCATTGTCCATAATTGGACACGACGGTCTATCTAGGGATGGAAGTACAGTATTCTCAAGCCAATATCTAAATACATTACCATTAATCTTATTATGAAAATCCCTATTGTCTGTATGCTTTGATACGAACACGAGCCCAGCATTCTGTTGTAAGCCATTATGCGTATTACCAGCATGGGTCATGACCTAAAGCTGTCCTATACTACTGGGCACATATCGCTTTATCTGTCCATCCACTGATTGCCATTCCTTATCACTTGTGTGGTGCGCATTGATCCACATGTCATCCAAACACACTATGCCATAATTTTCTTTGCGCATTACCTTTATTTCACGTAGGTATCTGCTTCTCATGGCTCCTAAATGCGGTTGCTCGCAAAGAATATTTCTACCGCCCTTGTACTTTCTAAAAGAGAAGATAATGTCCTTATAATTTTCAACAAAGTTGTTTTGGATAGCTCTATGTTATTGTTCTTTCTCAACCAAACCCTAAGTTTTCTTACAGTCACTGTTTCTTTGGCATCCAGCATTTTTATAATGCTAGATAATCCTGGATATAAAATACAAAATTTTTATAATTTTAGGAGTCTCCGTGGCGAAGTGGTCAAGCCTTTTGACTCGGGCTCAAAATGTTGTGGGTTCGAATCCGGGCCGCATCCGGATATAATTTTAGGAGTCTCCGTGGCGAAGTGGTCAAGCCTTTTGACTCGGGCTTCCAAAGGTTGTGGGTTCGAATCCGGGCCGCATCCTTCGGTTCACGAGTTAAATTTTTCGGAGACTTCTGTGGGTCGTCGCTAGAGCTGCGGAGTTCGTGCTTTTTGAGCTGTGGAAAGAGACCGAGCTATATGGGATAGAATCCGGTGCAATGAAGTCGACCCTGTCGACTTTTACGCGACTTTAAAAAACATTTTTATAATAGCTCGCCTTATGACATCTTTGTCAAAGCTGCTCACAATAACCTTTCTACCTACCGTTTGGTTATTGCGTTGTGGTTTAATTCCAGATTCTTGCACCCATCGAGGAAATGACCGCTTACTCAAACCCAATGCATGCACTGTTCTTTTTTCGGAATTTGTAATAGTATAAAACAGTTTCCTGCGATCAGTTTCTTGACAAAAATATGTGTACAACTTCATAGCGATGCTTTGAAGTGTATACACAATTTCGCATTCAATCCCATTGAAAATTATTCACACATTTCAATGTTAGCGATAAGTGGTAAGATTTAAAAAAAAAAAAAAAAAAACAAACAACAACAACATATTAATCAGGTTTCATGAAATAACTTACATTTTGAGACACCTCTGAACAGTCCCAGTTTAAACAACGCGGGGTTCTTGGCATAAGGCCAATCTCATGAAACACGTAAAATATTCAACATTAAACGCTGATTGTCTGGCTACGCTGTAATACATTTAAACTTATGAACTTCATCTCTGACCCGTAAATTATATACCGCATATAAACAAACTTTGAAATCTGCTGTAAAATCTCCTCAACAAAAATGTGCAAGTATGGCTCATCTCACTACAGAACAACGATTCATCATCATTGGACGTTTACAGACTGGAAAGTCACAAAGTGTAGTAGCTAGATAATTTAATGTCGTTAGAAGCACCATCGTCTTTGGAGGTGATTTCAAGAAACTCGCTCAGTTGCAGACCGGCCGCGCAGTAGAAGACCCAGAATCACAACTGCTGCCGAAGACCGGCTGCTTCACCTTAGGAATCGATTTTCATCTGCGTCCTCCACAGTCCAGTCAATGCCAGGAGCTCGTCAGATTTCAGATCAAACGGTCAGGAACCGGCGGCACGGCGCTGGTTTTTGGGCTAGAAGACCCTACAGAGGTCCTGTTCTTACGGACCGGCAATTGCCAGAACCGACTGCAGTGGGCTAATCAGCATCGTCAATAAAATTCTGGTACTAGTTTGCAATTGAAACTGCAATAATGTTGCATTTTTTAAAACAGTATTTTGAACAGTATAATATCCAGGTCACATTCACAGTCATCTACTGCCTTGCGGTGTAGGACAAGAGGGGGTGGTGGTGGGGAGGGGAGGAGGGGTTGAGCCGCCTGGCAAGTGCAATCGCTGCGATCTGTGCAGGCTAGATTTCTTTCTCTGCGTAAAAAGATATGGAAATATGGTATATGGCCAAAAGATTGGAAGAGAACTATCTTCATTCCAATACCAAAAAAAGGGAAACCTGAAATTATGCACCAACTATAGAACTGTTGCTCTGACTAGTCATGCAAGTAACATTCTACTAAAAATCATAATGATAAGACTACGTAAGAAAATGGAAGAAGAGAGTAACATGGTTTCAAGCTGGATTTAGACAAGGAAGAGGAACAAGAGATAACATAATCAACATGCGTTTAATAATAGAGAAGTGCAGAGAATTAAAAGTAAACATATGCTCATGTTTTGTGGATTATTCAAAGGCATTTGACTGTGTACAATATCAGAAGCTGTGGGAAATCATGAGGAATATGGGCTTTCCATCACATGTAGTTTAACTCATAAAAATGCTCTATCTAGACCAACAAGCAGCTGTTAGAATAGACGGCGAGACATCAGATTGGTTTGACAACAAGCAAGGAGACGTCAGGATTGTAGTGTGTGCTGTTACACTCTTTGTTTAACATGTACGCCGAAAATACAATGAGAATTGTCAGAGATGATATAACCAGGGAGAAATAAATTGCCCTAAATATCGGTGGTCATGAAATACCAGAGATTCTATATGCTGATGATACAGTATTACTATCCACATCACGGAATGGTATAGAAAACTTAATAACCTCAACCCAAAGAAATAGTGATTATCACAACTTATATCTTAACATAGCAAAACAAAGATAATGCATACAGATAAAACTACTATGGAGAAAGAAATGTATGTTAATGAGGAAAGATTGGAGGTGGTTGAAAATTTCGAATATCTTGGGTCATTGATTACCAGCAATGGTGACACAATGAAAGAAATTAAACGACTACTATCAGTTGCTCTTCAAAGACTAAAACAACGTAATAAATTATGGAATGGATCCATCCATCCATCCATCATGTGCCATGCCGGTAAGCATGGGCGGTCATGTTCTGCCATCTCACTCGATCACCAGAGTCGTGGATCAGCTCCGTGTTTCTGTCTCGACCATGCCAAAAGGTCAAGCCATCCAGGTACTTGCTTCTAGGTCTTCCCCTTGGTCTGTTCCCCTCGATCTTACCAGTTGTCACCAAGTTCTCCAGATTTCTTCTCATAACATTCCCAAAAAATAGTGATTGTCCACGTCTAATGTCTCTAATCAGTTTACGATCTTCATTTGTTTCTTGAAGAACTTGTTCATTCGTCTTTCTGGCTGTCCATGGTATTCTTTGCATTGTCCTCAGAAACCACATTTCTACAGCCATCAGATGTTTTTCAGTCTGACTGCTCATTGTCCAAGCTTCACATCCATATAAGAGTACAGTATGGAATAAGAGTATGGAATAGATAGAACTACAAAAATTTGATTTTTAAGAACATGCATCTTTTCTATTGCAACAAACGCCTGTGAGACCTGGACACTTACTAAACAAGCTGAACAGTGCACAAATGCCTTTGAATATAAGTGTTATAGACGGGTTCTAAGAATATCTTGGATAAAGAAAAGAACAAATGCATCCATACTTCAAGAGCTGAATGTTGAAGAGGGTTGGCTATTAAAGACGATAAAACAAAGAAAACTGATATAGTTTGGTCACTTGAAACGTCATGAAAGTTTGGAGAGAACAATAATGGATGGGTATATGCCTAGAAAGAGAGGAAGAGGAAGGCCGAAGAAAAGATAGGTGCAGGATGTGGCGATGATCTCCAGATGGGTGTATCGGACACGGGACGTCTTGCTTGTGATCGAGAAGTGTTCCAGAAGCTTGTTTTGGGAGCGAGGTTCTGCAAAGGACATGCTACTGAATGAATGAATGAACAAGAAAAAAAAACCACTCTTACCGAGGATTCGAACCTGAGTCTACTGATGGGAAAACTCGACTTTCAAATCACTCGGCCAACTACTCCCCAGTATATAGGGAATATTCTTACACAAGTTAATCGGTACAACTGTCTTGGAACAATGTTAACGTTGATGGAAGATGCCTTGTAAAGATTAGAAAAAAGAATCGCTACTGCATGGGTAACCTCTTGTAAGAATTTTTTTTCCGCATATCCTTTTTTACAGGACATTGCAGTCAGCACCACAATTTTTCAGTTGCTATTGATGATTTGGCAAGTTTTACGTTCAGTAGTTTGCCATTGTTTTCTGAACGACCGGTTCACACACCTTACCGTCAGAAACCAACTCGGCGCGATCCACTGCCGAATCTCGCGCAGCTTCTTGTTAGATGAAAACAAATAAACAGCTAACAATTGCAGGGGGTGGGAGGGGGGTGTTGAAGTGATAATTAGATACCAATACTTTATATTCTCCATGTGTACCAAGATTTGCTATTCTTCACATGTACCAAGATTTTCTATTCTCCACATGTACCAAGATTTTTTTTTAATTCTCCACGTGTACCAAGATTTTCTATTCTCCACGTGTACCAAGATTTTCTATTATCCACATGTTCCAAAATTTTCTATTCTCCACATGTACCAAGATTTTTTATTCTCCACGTGTACCAAGATTTTCTATTCTACACGTGTACCAAGATTTTCTATTATCCGCATGTACCAAGATTTTTTATTCTCCACGTGTACCAAGATTTTCTATTCTCCACGTGTACCAAGGTTGCCTATTCTCCACGTGTACCAAGGTTGTCTATTATCCACGTGTGCTAAGGTTGTCTATTCTCCAAGTATACAAAGATTGTCATTCTCCAAGTGTACCAAGATTTTCTATTCTCCACGTGTGCCAAGGTTGTCAATTCTCCACGTGTACCAAGATTTTCTATTCTCAACGTGTAACAAGATTTTCTATTCTCAACGTGTAACAATATTTTCTATTCTCCACGTGTACCGAGGTTATCTATTATCTACGTGTGCCAAGGGTGTCAATTCTCTAAGTATGCAAAGATTGTCATTCTTCAAGTGTACCAAAATTTTCTATTCTCCACGTGTATCAATATTTTCTATTCTTCCCGTGTGCCAATATTTTCTAATTTCCATGTGTACCAAAATTTTCAATTCTCCACGTGTGACAAGATTTACTAATTTCCATGTGTACCAAGATTTTCTATTCACCACGTGTACCACTCAACGTGCTTTGTGTAATTTTTATTCTTCAGTTTCACAATCACGACATATCTGGTTCGAAGTCAAACGCAGGCAATTTAAGAACAAGTTCATTTGTGTTGATTGTCTCAATGGTATGTACAGAAAGCAATGTCAAAATACCGAACATACAATTGCTTATAAAATCACACATAGTCACTCAATGCTGGGGTTGATTGTGTTGTCCTGTAAAGAACATGAAATTGCAAGTAACATATATATCGCTGAACATGTCATATGTGATTTTCCACGTTTCTTGTGTACTTCTCAACGTTTCATGTGTCATTTCGTGCTCTTCACGTGCAGTAGTTAGCGCGTCATGTGCGTTTATACTTCTTACATTTAGTCAGAGAACACTCAATCAATCTGGCAACGTTTGTTTATTTTACCAAGATGTTTATAACTGGCTTGCGTAAAAGTAATCATACGCATGTGATGCTGTTGTTCTTGCCGCTTAATTTATTGTGCAGGCGCTGGTATATTCTGGGACTTAAAGAGTTAACAGAAATTAGACTTCAGGAAATACACACAGAAATTAAACTTCAGGAACTACAAACAGAAATTAGACTTCAGGAAATACAAACATAAATTAGACTTCAGGAAATACAAACATAAATTAGACTTCAGGAAACACAAACATAAATTAGACTTCAGGAAATACAAACATAATTAGACTTCAGGAAACACCAACCTTGGAAAAGTCATTCCTGACATTTCTGTACTGGCGTGGCAGGTTTTGGATCCGCTTCATCATCGTCCGCCAGAAAAGATAGTTCACCTTGATTCTACAGAAGAGTCAAGTCACAAAGCGTGTATGGTTAGTAAGCGAACGCAATGTTAGACATGGGGAGGGAAATAGTGGAAGGCATAATGCAGGTCGGGAGAGGAGGCAGTGCAGTGGCTAGAAGAGTTTTCTGCTCGCCCTGGTGGTCACTTGTTCGAATCTCTATCGATGCTGATGTATTTCTTTTTTTTTTTTTTTTTTTGGCGTTCGCTCGCCTTGAACTCAAGCGTAGTCCATACACACTATTTACAGTAGTGATGGACTGAATTATGCGTGTGGATTAGCTTTCCCTATTAACAGTGTCCCTCACCATCAGGCGAACCCACTCCGACTTCAGAGGTACTTGTAATTTACGTCTCCAAGTCAAGGACGACAGGTCAACATTTTAGGCCAGCTGTCCGGTGTAGGGGATGAACTGCTAACTTCGCATCATCACAACGGATGTTTAAGATAACGCGTTCTTAGATAAATAGATAGTACTGAGTGTTGATACTTTAAATATGTTGAGTGATGAGTGTATTATATTGAACGTTGATACTTGCAATATGTTGAGTTGAATACATTGAGTGTTGATGCTTTAACTAAGTTGAATAGATTATACTGAGCGTTAATGCATACATTATGTTGAGTGGTAGGTGGATTACATTGAGTGTTGATGCTTTTATTATGTTGAGTGGATTATTTTGAGTGTTGATAAAACGAGGAGGGAAAAAATAAACCCATGCAAACCTTTTGGGAACACTTGAGTAGAGTTTGCCAAATTTTTCAATGTAGCGGAATGCGCCCACAACAACCTTCTCTGTCTGGTTGATCTTGATTCCCACAGAAGAGAGGGTCTTCTGAAGATAGTGCAGCCATGCAAACTGAATGAGACAAAACAACAGTAAAGATCTAGATCATCATCGTCGTCGTCATCAGCATTATTATTAATATGAATATTACCATCATCACCTTCAAATTGCTGCCGTCAAAGCGCCGTGGGGAGAAATAGTTGAGGGTCCAGTGCCCGATGGGTGGCACCGGATTGTGTCATTCCGTGTGATTGGACATTGTCGTCGAAGTCGTCAATTTATTTTCTTCTAGGATTTCTGATTATTCACTTACATGGCTGCCCGTCTAGTGTCGTTAACTTTAATTTAATATACGTCAAAATTGACAGATATGTGCATGACTGTATTACAAATGTTGTTTTGATGTTGTTGTTAATTTCTTTAACCCTTTTGATTTTCCCCTCAGTATTTTGCCCTTGTGTATTCTCTTTGGTGTGTCTTCATGTTGTTATATGTGAGTGTTCGGTTTTTGATTACTTCAGGAAGTCAGCTTTATTCCGCAACATTTTCCAGACATTATTATCCACTTTGCAGGCATCATTTTTTCCATCAAACCGGTTCTTGAAATTTTTTCTGTCACAAAGTACATTAAATACCTCTGCAGTCCGAATCAAAATATAAAATATGATAAGGAGGCTTCACGAAAGGAAAACAAGCTGTTCGGATTACATTTTAGATCACGAGTTTATAATTCTTGTTCATTATCTGCTATTTTGTTGTTTTGTTTTACTTGTTCGATGATAAAGACTTTGATCGGCATGCTCGTTTGTATTTTTGAGTGTTTTGCATTTCGTGGAGCTTTCTAGTTAAAATGGCACTTTGCCGCCTTGACAGATGATAGTTATTGTGCTTAAACAAAACAAAGGCATAATAACCTCTCCATAGTACCAAGCCTGGACTTAATTACAGACATCACGTGTTGCCCCTGCAGCATGATCCGTCTCTTGGCTCGCATAGTTTACTCCAGAGGAAAGGTAACACCAATACGTCTGGAGCAAGACAAGCCGCAGAACATGCCGAACCAGCCATTGATGCTCTAACTATCCGCCTGTCGGTGCTTCGATGCTAGACCAGTTGCCGACCAGGCTTAAAGCCTAGTCTGCTCTGCCACGACATTTAGTCTATATACTGCATTTCCTTGCACTAGGGTAAGGCTTGTACCCTCCCAGTTGCGCTCCTCCGCCCGGAGCCTTTGGCATAATTTGGGGTGTTGGGTTTGGTGAACACCGCCCAACATTCGGTGCTAACAGAAAGCAGATAGTACCCACAACTGCCATATCGCAGCTCAGTCATATCTGACTAAGACCTGACATCCCAACATTCGGCGCTAAAAGAAAGCAGGTAGTACCGTCTACTGTTATACGGTAGCTCTGTCTGACTAAGATCTGACTAACTGAGCTTCCTGGTTATATTCTGTATTATAATTGGGACCCCAGCATCAGCCCAGCAACAACCAGCCCACTTGTTTCGATAGTAAAATGCCTCTATAGGTTTTCCACCACGTTTATCCATTGCTTATATTTCAGAACCAGAGACTGGACTGAGAAATTCAGTGGTGATGCTTAACATGATGTTGATTATTTCAATATGTTTACTGAGTGTTAATTCAATCATTATGTTAAGGGGATTATATTGAGTGTTGTCAATTTTATTATTTTAAGTTTATTATACTGAATGTTAATGCTTTCATTTTGTCAAGTTGATTATACTAACTGTTGATGCTTTGGTTGTGTTGAGTGGATTATATTGAGTTTTGATGCTTTCATTATGTCAAGTGGACTTTACTGAGTATTAATTCCTTGATACAGGTAAATAGAAAAACACAGAGTTTTAACTCTTTTAACATGGTAGCCCTTTGACCCAAGAGTGAAGTATTGATGAATTTGACTGCCTGTTACCTGGAAACTCTAACAGTTGACCGCCAAGCAATTTAAATTGGTTATTGAATACAAAATGCAATACAAGCCTGACTAGCACTTGAACATTTGTATAAGTCAAAATAAATAAAATATATTGCCAAACCAGCAAAATGTAACCCTCAAGCTAATTCAGTACTGCTATATGGATCAGAAACACGGGAGGAGACGCCAAACATTACTACCGAATTAAAACATGAATTAACTGGTGCCTGTGAAGAACAGAACTAAAGTGATATGAGAGAATCCGATCCGATCCGATTTTCCAAACAAAAATTCCAATCTCGGTCTCTTTCAACCTGCTTCTTCAGCGTTAGTTAGAGTAGAGATCTGTGGGTTTGTGTGTTTTGACACTGTTCCTCGTTGTGCTCTCTTTCCGGTTATTTTTGGCTCGTGCTGGTTATAGCTCCCGCTCCGGTGTCGTTGTGGGTTGGTTCTTGTGTTGGCTTTGAATTGGTTTATTGGCTTGCGTTGATACTGACACATTCCGGTCCCAGGTCGGGTTTGTCCGGTTCCGCAATCTGCCGGACAATGCTTCCTTGTTCTAGTTTTTTTTTTTTTTGGTTAAATAAAACTAGTATAAGGTTGGTTATTTCCTGTTGTGATCCTCCCCGATACTGATCCCCGAGTTATTTAGTCCTAACAAGGACTCTCGTATGCATATGCCGGCACTTCCGGGTCAGTTGCAATCCGTTGCCCGAGTCCATCGTTCCCTCTCTATGTTCGCTTCCAGCGCCTGCACTCACCACGCCAAGATGTCACCATCAGTCCTCCAGACACATTCAGTGGCCCCTCAAAGATAGACGAGCCCCGTATAAGCCCTCACGCTCGCCGCCCCCTAACGTCCCTTTATAGGACCACACCCAGGACATCCATCCAATGCCAAACAGATGGATGTCCTGAAAAAAAAAAAAAAAAGGAAAAAAGAATTTCGGAAAAAAAAAGAAAAAAACATTGAGACACATAACGGGGACGTAAAGGTACAAACTAACCAGCATCATAATCTCTGCGATACTCTCTACGTGCAGGCATTTCGTCATTGTCATTGGTGTGTTGGAATTGGTGAAGTAATCTCCTTAACTCCCTTCGCTCATTATTGTATTCGCTGCATGATATTAAAAAGTGTTCAATGGTGTTTTCTTCCTGGCATGCTATGCATAATAGGTTTTCTCTTGTGCCTTTCCAGGTTCCCAGTCTGAGTTTCCACAGTTTTCTGTTTGCTGGTGCTTTTATATTGTTACTGACTTGTGGTTTGTTACTGGGATGGTCCAGTACCTGGTATGCATATCTACCTTTAGCACTGTCTCGCCACTGTTTCCTCCATTCTTGCAGAATGTAGGTTTTATGATGCTCTTTCCTTCTATTGTTCCTAGTCCTGTATTAATTTTATGTATACTGGTTAGGCCGCTTTTTGCCGCTCTATCTGCTTGTTCGTTGCCCGGTATACCTCTGTGAGCAGGTATCCATCCGATGGTTACTTGACATCCTGCGTATTTAAGGCTGGTTGCTGTCGCTAGTATAGCCTCTTTTATGTCGGGTCTATTTCCTCTAGTGAAATTTGCTAGTGTTAGCACTGATGACAGTGAGTCTGTTAATATACATAATTTTGTTGGGGGATTTTCGGCTGCCATCTCCAGGCCTTTTAATATGGCTACTAGTTCGGCTGTGCATACTGCTGTCTGGTCTGTTAGTTTGAACTCTCTTTTTAGATTCATGCATGGTATCACTACTCCTGCCCCTACCTCGCCTTGTTCGTTCTTGGACCCGTCCGTGTATATTGTGAGGTTGTCTTTGCTAATTTCGTCTATGTAGGCCTCGGCCGTGTATCTAGCCTCTGTATCATCTGTGTTCTTGGTGATGATCTTTGCTAGGCTGGTATCTGTAACTATGACTGTTAATAATCATGATGGGTTTACTGGCTTATAAGCTATTGTCTGTTTTATGGTTTCTTCTAGTTCTACATTTCCTTCATCTTTTCCGCTGCATCCCAACCAGTCGGTCTTTGCATCTTTAAAATCGGGACGCCTCCCAATTTGCTGCGGTTGTCGCTGAAAGTTTGGTATGCCGGGTGGGCTTCGTCTTGTAATGAGAGAATAATTACTGAACCGCTTATAAAGAGAACTCAAGAAATTCCAACCAATCAACAGGTGTGGTTTACACGCTGACGCTGGGTAGGACAAATATTGTTATCTATTAATAGTATCGCCGGCTCCCTGGCCAAGGAGTTAGCTGCTTTCTCCGTTAACCCCGAATACTCTCGTGGTTGACGTGAGCGAACGAGAATTAGAAGTGGTTCGAGTCGCGCCAGTGACTTATGAGAGTATGCAGCCGGTCGCTCAGAAAGTCGTGGCGTGCTGATGAGCGTAATTTAGCCTAGGAATCAACATACAGCTGAAGATGCTGATGTTGACCGCAATATCCTGAAACAGGATGGAAACGCAAATAAAAAATAATTAATAGTATCGCTAGAAGTTCATTGTCTGGAATCCACCTATCAAAAGAAATAGAGGAAGCATATACGGATATGGAGAAGAAAATTACAGTCAGACATGAGTAATATAGGGAGGAGGACATTCAGGGAACTGATGAAGATAGTGACAGCTAGGACTGCGTAATGAGTTGGATTGAGGTCTAGAAAACAAAAGGGTGGGGGGGGGGGAAGCAAGCAGAATAAGAAGCAGAAGACGAAGAGGAGGTGGTGGAACAGGAGGAGAAGAAAGAGAAGGTGGAAGAGATAATGAGTTAGTAGTAGTAGTAGTAGTAGTAGTAGTAGTAGTAGTAGTAGTAGTAGTAGTAGTAGTAGTAGCAGTAGCAGTAGCTGTAGCAGTAGCAGTAGCGGTAGCAGTAGTAGTAGTAGTAGTAGTAGTAGTAGTAGTAGTAGTAGTAGTGGTGGTGGTAGTAGTAGTAGTAGTAGTAGTAGTGGTAGTAGTAGTAGTAGTAGTAGTAGTACTGGTAGTATTAGTAGTAGTAGTAGTAGTAGCAGTAGTAGTAGTAGTAATAGTAGTAGTAATAGTAGTAGCGGTAGCGGTAGCGGTAGTGGTAGTGGTGGTAGTAGTAGTAATAGTAGTAGTAGTAGTAGTAGTAGTAGTGGTAGTGGTAGTAGTAGTAGTAGTGGTGGTAGTGGTAGTAGTACTGGTAGTATTAGTATTAGCAGTAGTAATAGTGGTAGTAGTAGTAGTAGTAGTAGTAGTAGTAGTAGTAGTAGTAGTAGTAGTGGTAGTAGTAGTAGTAGTAGTAGTAATAGTAGTAGCAGCAGCAGCAGTAGTAGTAGTAGTAGCAGCAGCAGCAGCAGTAGTAGTAGTAGTAGTAGTAGTAGTAGTAGTAGTAGTAGTAGTAGTAGTAGTAGTAGTAGTAGTAGTAGTAGTAGTAGTAGTAGTAGTAGTAGTAGTAGTAGAGTAGTAGTAGTAGGAGGAGGAGGAATTGGAGGAGGAGGAGGAGAATGAGGAGGAGAAGTAGGGGAAGGGAAGAAGAAGAAGAAGAAGAAGAAGAAGAAGAAGAAGAAGAAGAAGAAGAAGAAGAAGAAGAAGAAGAAGAAGAAGAAGAAGAAGAAGAATAAGAAGAAGAAGAAGAAGAAGAAGAAGAAGAAGAAGAAGAAGAAGAAGAAGAAGAAGAAGAAGAAGAAGACTGCACGTAGGTAAGCACTTACCCCAGGAACTTTCTCAGATAATTCTTTGATTGTCATCTTATTGTACATCTCCTCGCTTTCTCTCCGTTCTACTTTTGGGATTACAATCTAGAGAACAACACACACAACGGATTATAATCTATAGAACAACACACACAATCGTATGTTCTATTATACTGTTAGTAACATGTAAAAGTAAAGTAGCTGTCACCGCCTCACCTTTATAGATATTAATTAAAGGGCTGCAACTCCCGCCCAAGGGATAGAAGTGAGTCACTCGAGGCCCGAGCAATCTAGAGCCTTCTCGAAGGACCGGTCATTGAGTCCAGGGTCCCGTGGACACTGATGTGGCCCGCCTATTGCGGGGTCCAAGAGGAACTCGGACAGAGTTACCACCCGTGTCGGATTGGGACACGTGTGGACCGGCAGAGGACAGACGGACTTCAGAGAGACAACAGGGCCTGCCTCAGAGGGACTCAATAGATATCAATAGATATATAGACATAGGCTAGATAGTTTGCTAGACTGTTGTATGATAACTATGTGTGATGATGTTAACTATCTGTGATATGTAATATAGCGCGGGATTGTTAACCCACTGCGCCAACGCACTGTATATTGAAATACAATAAATGTTCGATATCATATTGAACGGAGTTATTGTTGCCTGTGTGAACCCGAGCTCAGATACCTAGACATGAGCAAGACGATGACAGGCTTTTTGGGGGCTTATTCTCCGGTTTTGGCATAAAATCTAATGTTACACAGGGAATAGATATATTTTTACTCTTGTGGATGTATGTACGAGATGGCCAGAAATGCTTCCATTAAGATCTATCTCCTCTAAGGATGTAACCGACATATTATTAAATATTTTCTCCCGTTTTGGCTTCCCGGAGAAAATAATTTCTGATAGAGGAACCCAGTTCATATCAAATGCCACCCAATCAGTAACTAAGTTACTAGGCATCAAGCAATGTTTCACCAGTCCCTATCAACCGGCCGCAAATGGTATCTGCGAGAAACTAAATGGGGACCTGAAACATATGCTAGCTAAAGTGACAGCTGAAAATCCAGCCGATTGGGACACTGTTCGCATATAGAGAAGTCCCGCAATCAAGTACAGGGTTCTCTCCCTTCGAATTGATGTATGGAGCGAACCCAAGAGGACCTCTCACTATTTATAAAGAGATCATATCACAACCTGTAGATATCCAACTACCCATTTCTACCTATGATTTAGTCACCGACACCAGAGACAAAATCATACGTTCCTGTATACTGGCCAGAACATCACTACAGGAGAATGGTTTTAAGTACAGGCAGTACGCCAACAGAGGTGCAAAAACAATTGTACTAAATCCAGGTCAGGATATTTTACTACTGCTACCTGACAAAAGAGATTTACTATCAACCTCTTGGCAGGGACCTTTTAAGATTATTAGAAGAATTTCGGAAGTTGATTACGAAATCTCTTTAAATGGAAAGTTGAAAATATTCCATGTAAATATGTTGAAACCATACTATGCTAGACAAGACATTGAGACAAGTGAACAGACGCAGCGAACTGATGACAGAGACGAAACGACAATTTCCCAACGGAATGACACCTCGACAAATGAAGCATCGTTAACGACACACTCTTACGACGACAAAAACGACGAAGACATATGGACATTACCGACAATCTGTGATATCGACAACGACGACAAATTTGACGACATATTGACAACGATTGATCTCGACGACGACGACAATGACATTGAGGACAATTTACAAACAGTAGCATCTGTGATAAATCAGACAGACGTGGACAATACTGAAATCCCGGTACCAATTATGACTGACGACGGGAGTATAAATGACATACATATCTCTGACACTTTGACACAACAACAGCGACAAGACATTTTGACTCTCCTTAACGAGTATAAATCTATCTTTTCTAACAAACCTGGACGCACTGACAAGATAACACATTCAATTGTGCTGACAGATCTGACACCGGTCAAATGTAGACCATATTCTATTCCTCTCCATTACAGAGCAAATTTAGACAAAGAAATTTTAGATTTAGAAAACAATGGAATAATTCAAAAATCGATGTCTCAATATTCTTCACCTATTGTCCTGGTGAAAAAGAAGGACCAGACAATCCGTTTGTGCATCGACTATAGGGTATTAAATACAAGAACCACAACGGATGCAGAGCCAATGAACAGTTGTGAAGATCTCATTTTAAATATGGCTCAATCATCCTTATTTTCCAAGACTGATTTAGCGAAAGGATATTGGCAAGTGCCACTACACCCTGCTTCTAGACATATAACAGCAATCGCAACACCCCTCGGTTTGTACGAATGGCTATATCTTCCATTTGGTCTCAAGAACGCACCGGCCACATTTGTTAGATTAACTAGATTGTTATTACACGGAATTAAAGATGTTGAAGCCTATATTGATGATATATGCATCCATTCTTCTAATATGACTTCTCACTTACTTACACTCAAACAAGTCTTCAACCAAATCTCTCTTTTTGGACTTACTATCAAACCTTCCAAGGTGGAATTAGGCTTTCGACAAATAGACTTCCTTGGTCATAGAATTTCTGAAGGCAAATTGTTGACAGATGATAAAATTGTTTCCAAGATTCTTAATCTAGAAGTTCCTACCACAAAGAAACAAATTAGAGGTTTACTAGGTCTTATTAACTATTATTCTAAATTTATTCCACATTGGGCAGAACTTACCTCAGTCTTTTCTGATATGTTAACTAAAGATCATCCATCAAAAATTTGTAAAAGTACCAGCTTAGACGATGCAATGTGTAGATTGAAACATATTTTTTCTAATCCACCAGTCTTACGATTACCCAACATAAATTTACCCTTTATTTTGACCACAGATGCGAGTGCTATCGCAATAGGAGGATGTTTAATGCAGGAAGTGGATGGAGTGAGACACCCGATTCTTTATGTAAGCCGCAAACTAAAGAAGGCAGAGACCCGGCATGCTACAGTGGAATTGGAGGCTTTAAGCCTACTGTTTTGTATATTGAGATTATCTAAGTTCCTCTTGGGTAGTCACTTTGTTGTGCTCACTGACAATTCGCCATTGTTGGTCCTTAACCAAGGGTCACCTAAAAACCATCGTTTAAAAAGATGGTGTCTTCTTCTTCAAGATTTCGACTTCGAAATCCGCCATATCAGAGGCACGGACAACATTATGGCTGACCTATTATCACGGCAAACGAATGCGCCAGTAGAATGACTCTTAGCACATCGACCATTCGCCATACTAGAAACTGTGATACTTTTAGTCTGTGGCATATAACAGTGTAACTCTACACCTGCTAGAGAACTCTCAGTGAATAGGTTACTTACGACACCCACGAACAGGAAACTTTAAGAGCTATACTTTAAGAGCTATACTTTAAGAGCTATACTTTAAGAGCTATACTATCAAGTGCCCAAGCTCTAGAACGATCCCAGCAAGAAACGTTAACTGTGTTTCAACCAATAATATCAACCAGTGAACTGACTCTGAATACTGTAAGAACACTTTATACGGGACATTGAGAACAATCCATACTTGCTGTTGCTACGAAACTTTGCAAACAGCCGAAACAGAACGACGTCGACTACAACACTCAAGAGACAGCCATACTAACTTTAACATTCATGGCATAACACGCTAACAACAGGAGGACAACGCGCACATCATCGTTGGATTTAGTTACTTAATTAATTAATTACTTTAGTATTAAATATGTATTATATTTGCATTAATGATGTATATAAAATGTGTTAACCTGTAATTTGTACATATTCTACTATAATATTACAGGCGGTTCCATTCATAGGCTAAAGAACCTTCCTATGCAATTGTCTCTGTGTAAATTATAACCCATTTTTGAGTCATCGTACAAAAAGTACGTATTTTCTTAAAGGGCAAATATCGCCTAGTCCATTTTTTCTAAGGGCAATAACACTTACCTCAACTTTAATTATATATTTTAACCAAATACTATTTGGAATGAAAGGTGAGTGAATGACAGCGTGAATGGATTAAATGAGAGAACGATATACTGAGTGGACAAATTGTACGCAAAACGTATTTATTTTAATTTGTCTGCGTCTTTCATGTAAAATTGCATGACTTGTCTAAATTGTTGATACATGTTTAGTAGTTAGTTTAATATACTTAGTTTAGTAGTTAGGATACATCTAAGCACCACTACTTGGAATGCCTGATCATGTATTGCACACAGTGGAGTAATTCATGATTGAGGTTATCCCAACTCGTGACGCTTGGACATAAGCCACACATTCAGCATACACTTTACACAAAACCTTAAAACTCAACACTATCAATTTAAAATACAGTCACTTTATTAGAAACAGCAACTTATTAGTCAACACACTAACAAGCCAACAGGGACACATGTAGTCTGAGGGGATAAAATAACAACGTAACTACATATTTAGCATTATACAACATACGAGAGTAAAAGTGTATTGAAATGCACACACAGATCAAGATTTGAAGGTGTACTTAATTAGCCAGGACTTCGGTCTTGTTAATCCTCTTTAATACAGAGGTTAATTGTCTTGGTATCAGTGGGGTACTATGAGAAGGACGGGTTGTAAAAACAACTACTAAACGTCACGTAACTTTGGTCAGATAAGCATTTTTAAGGACACAGGAGAGAGAGTGATCTCTTCACCAAATCAGAGAAGTGGTGTATGGGAGAATACATGAGTTTTGATGCCAGTATGTAGGTTACCAGGTTACTGTCCACCAAACTACAAACACCGACTTTATGTGATTCGGTGACAGAATTAGAACAGATCTAATTACCCTATAACAAACCATCATCAGGGGAGAGGGGGGAATCCTGTCACCGCCTCACCTTTATAGATATTAATTAAAGGGCTGCAACTCCCGCCCAAGGGATAGAAGTGAGTCACTCGAGGCCCGAGCAATCTAGAGCCTTCTCGAAGGACTGGTCATTGCGTCCAGGGTCCCGTGGACACTGATGTGGCCCGCCTATTGCGGGGTCCACGAGGAACTCGGACAGAGTTACCACCCGTGTCGGATTGGGACACGTGTGGACCGGCAGAGGACAGACGGACTTCAGAGAGACAACAGGGCCTGCCTCAGAGGGACTCAATAGATATCAATAGATATATAGACATAGGCTAGATAGTTTGCTAGACTGTTGTATGATAACTATGTGTGATGATGTTAACTATCTGTGATATGTAATACAGCGCGGGATTGTTAACCCACTGCGCCAACGCACTGTATATTGAAATACAATAAATGTTCGATATCATATTGAACGGAGTTATTGTTGCCTGTGTGAACCCGAGCTCAGATACCTAGACATGAGCAAGACGATGACAGTAGCCATTTATTTAGTTGCATGCCCTTTACAGGACGATGCAATAAACCCCAATATTTATGTTTTGTGTTGTACTAGGCAGTATTAGTTCAGTAGTTTGACATTGCTTTATGGACGGCCGACGCCTCATACAATGGAAATTACCACAGAACGGTCTGCTTACTAATGTTCCACAGCTGATCTCCAACACTCGACTCGGTATGATAGAGAATTAAGAAACTGCGATTCTCACTGTCCCCCGATGCTACAGTGCCGTAGTAGTGAGTAGTAATTAAAGTACATTCATCTTCTCTCTCTCTCTCTCTCTCTCCCCCCCCCCCCATTAAGGTGTGCTTGGCATGTGGTGTTAGGCACGTAGTGTTCATAGACTCATCGGCACTCAGTGGGTGATGTAAAAGTAGCACTCAGTGGGTGATGTAAACGTAGCACTCAGTGGGTGATGTAAAAGTAGCACTCGGTGGGTGATGTAAAAGTAGCACTCAGTGGGTGATGTAAAAGTAGCACTCAGTGGGTGATGTAAAAGTAACACTCAGTGGGTTATGTAAAAGTAACACTCAGTGGGTGATGTAAAAGTAGCACTCAGTGGTTGATGTAAAAGTAGCACTCAGTGGGTGATGTAAAAGTAACACTCAGTGGATGATGTAAAAGTAACACTCAGTGGGTTATGTAAAAGTAGCACTCAGTGGGTGATGTAAAAGTAACACTCAGTGAGTGATGTAAAAGTAACACTCAGTCGGTGATGTAAAATCGACACTCAGTGGGTGATGTAAAAGTAGCACTCAGTGGGTGATGTAAAAGTAACACTCAGTGGATGATGTAAAAGTAACACTCAGTGGATGATGTAAAAGTAGTACTCAGTGGGTGATGTAAAAGTAGCACTCAGTGGGTGATGTAAAATCGGCACTCAGTGGGTGATGTAAAATAACACTCAGTGGGTGATGTAAAAGTAACACTCAGTGGGTGATGTAACAGTAGCACTCAGTGGGTGATGTAAAAGTAACACTCAGTGGGTGATGTAAAAGTAGCACTCAGTGGGTTATGTAAAAGTAACACTCAGTGGGTGATGTAAAAGTAGCACTCAGTGGGCGATGTAAAAGTAGCACTCAGTGGGTGATGTAAAAGTAACACTCAGTGGATGATGTAAAAGTAACAATCAGTGGGTTATGTAAAAGTAGCACTCAGTGGGTGATGTAAAAGTAACACTCAGTGAGTGATGTAAAAGTAACACTCAGTCGGTGATGTAAAATCGGCACTCAGTGGGTGATGTAAAAGTAGCACTCGGTGGTTGATGTAAAAGTAGCACTCAGTGGGTGATGTAAAAGTAGCACTCAGTGGTTGATGTAAAAGTAGCACTCAGTGGGTGATGTAAAAGTAAAGTTAGAAACCTCTGTTCGTGTCATGTGGCTATGTGGTATATGGTGCTAAACACATATATTTGTAAAACAATCGACACTCAGTGGATGATGTAAAAAGTAACGTCAGAAACCTCTGTCCATGCCATGTGGCTATTTGGTATGTGGTGCTAGACTCATATATTTGTAGAACAATCGACACTCCATGATTGATGTGCTCAGTATCATACTGGCCGCCTTTCCTTCCTGTGTAATTTTCTGGTACCCATTTTAGGTTGGATCGACCAGGGAGCCCCAAGCATTGAAAAAAATCCAGCTCCTGTGCCACCCCTAGTTCCTATAGTTGTATATTGAGCAGCGAAAATACTAGAGTGCAAGATTCAGGGGGGCAACAAAGAGAGGACAATATGTAATAGGAAAATCTCGTTTGTTTGTCACCGGGGTCTGTACAGGAAGCACACACATCAGAAGTCGGAGTGGGAACCGATGACCACTGGGCCAGTAGGCGGGCGTCTAGCCATTACGCTGCCCCATCCCCAGCCCTCAAAGTGATATTTTCACAACTTCATACCGGGCCAAATGAAAAACAAACATGTCCCGGAGAATGAATCTGGTGTGGTTTTTGTGAAGTTAGGATCATCACATTTTGTAGGCCCGAATGTAAGAAGGAATAGGGGACCATGATTGTGTTCACTTAGCGGACGATGAGCGCAGGCGTCGAATCTTCGCCCGACATCGCTCATGACACTACCAACGCAACCTCCTAACGATTAAACCAACACGCCCGCTTCATACCAGTTTAATCAGTTGCGTTTCCTTTACTGGACCTAACTGTCAAGCCCCATCACCGTTTCCTTTACTGGATGTAACTGTCAAGCCCCATCACCGTTTCCTTTACTGGACCTAACTGTCAAGCCCCATCACCGTTTCCTTTACTGGACCTAACTGTCAAGCCCCATCACCGTTTCCTTTACTGGATGTAACTGTCAAGCCCCATCACCGTTTCCTTTACTGGACCTAACTGTCAAGCCCCATCACCGTTTCCTTTACTGGACCTAACTGTCAAGCCCCATCACCGTTTCCTTTACTGGATGTAACTGTCAAGCCCCATCACCGTTTCCTTTACTGGACCTAACTGTCAAGCCCCATCACCGTTTCCTTTACTGGACCTAACTGTCAAGCCCCACCACCGTTTCCTTTACTGGACCTAACTGTCAAGCCCCATCACCGTTTCCTTTACTGGACGTCACAGTCAAGCCCCATCAGTTTTGACTGTTTGTGATTTCTTGGCATTCTTACGTTCGGTAGTTTGCCATTTATTTCTGAACGACTAGCACTCCTACCATATTATAAAAATCATCGCAAAATGGTGTGCTGCCAAAGTGCCCGCAGCTGTGTTTCGGACGCGGTATGCGGGATTACGAACTGTGTCTGTCACTCCTTCGCCATTTACTGACTGAGACTGAACGGTAACCGTGGCGGAGTGGTCAAGCCGCTTGCCTCGAGCTTCAAAGGTTGTGGATTCGGTTCGCGAGTACAATTTTCTCGGATACTCTTAGGGGTCGTCGCTAGAGCTACAGAACTCGTGCTGTGTGTGACGCTTTCGCCAGGCCGCCCTGTGGAAAGAGACCGAGCCATTTGGGATAAAACCCGGTGCAATGAAGTCGATCTTCACGTTTTTAACCCACATAAACCTCCTTAAACTTGATACTGTAGCATTAAACATCGCGATGGCAAATAGTTAAATGATGTTTTCTGCAGCCTTACCTTAGCTAGTTCTGTTTCAAACTTTACCATTTCCTCCACGTCCCTCTCTGCCACACCCGGGTCGGCCCCGAGCATGATGGCAACATCCTGAGCATATTTCTTGTAGGCTTCCAGCTTGTTCGCGGCCTCCGTTTGAAGGAAGTAGTCGGCCGAGGGTAAACCGAGGTCTGGCTGATCCATCTGTGAGTGACCAAGCGTGTTAAACTGTCAGGGTTACTGTTACGATGTCTCGCTGGAAACAAGTCTTTCAGTCACACGCAGTTGATACTATATGTTTTTCTCTGCTCCAGGATAATTGTTATAGGACAACAGTAACTTGAACTCTGTCTATCCCAGTACAATAGTTATTTCAACTCTTAATCACTAAATGTTTCAAATTTATTTAATATATTGAAAAGAAAACAGCCATGACGCAGTAGTTTCTTTTATTTACGACTAAATAACATAAAAGTTCACCCATCATAATTCGTCCTTGATTTTCAGTCATGGCTTCTTCGGGCGCCGCGACACACAGGCTGACAACCACGGCTTTAATGAATTATTTGATTATCACGGAGCCCCAATGACAGCGATTAGCTGGGTTCATTCTTCAGCAGGAGCAGGATTTTTCCCGACCAGTACGGCTCTGTGAGCGACTCAGCCTCACAGCAAGGCTCTGGGATCGACTCAGCCTCACTACAAGGCTCTGGGATCGACTCAGCCTCACAGCAAGGCTCTGGGATCGACTCAGCCTCACAGCAAGGCTCTGGGATCGACTCAGTCTCACAGCAAGGCTCTGGGATCGACTCAGCCTCACAGCAAGGCTCTGGGATCGACTCAGCCTCACAGCAAGGCTCTGGGAGCGACCCACCCTCACAGCAAGGCTCTGGGAGCGACTCAGCCTCACAGCAATGCGTACGCAAAGTTTCTGGCAATTGTCCGAAGAGGAAAGGCTGGGAAGATAGGAACTGGCAAACCTGACCTCATATTTCATGGCCTAGAACGTGTGAAGACTCAACGCTTCACACCCGCTGTGTCTGCAATGGGACTACTTTTACCTTTGTTTCTTTAAACCATCATACCTGAATTACACAGAAACATCAATATGGGAACCATTTGAGTCCATCAAGATAGTACTTAGATAAACTCACATGTATTGGTTGGTGTCGGTAATAATAGGAAAGGTTTCAATTCTTATGTTGTCTATAGCGTCCTTAATCCCTGCTTATTTCATCTGCTTCGGTGAGCGCCAAACAATACATGTTTGTTGATTTTTAACTCAATCAATCAATTATGTGCCGTGCCGGAAAGCGTGGGCGGTCATGACTCCCCATTTCACTCGATCACCAGCGTCGTGGATCAGCTCAGTGTTCTTGCCTCGTCCATGCCATGTGGTCAAGCCATCCAGGTATTTTCCTCTCGGTCTTCCTCTTGGTCTGTTCCCTTCGATCTTGCCAGTTGTCAATAAGTTCTCCAGTCCATTTCTTCTCATAACATGTCCAAAACATTTTGACTGTCTACGTCTAATTTCTCTAATCAGTTTACGATTTTCATTTGTCTCCTGTAGGACTTGGTCATTGATTTTACTGTCTGTCCATTGTATTCTTTGCATTTTCCTCAGAAACCACATTTCTGCAGCCGTCAGATGTTTTTTTAGCTTGACTGCACATTGTTCAAGTTTCACATCCATACAAAAGAACAGGCTCTATGTATCCCCTAAACACTCTTGTATGTGTGGGTGGGGAAATGTGTGTGGGTGGGGGATCAGTGGGTGGGGGGCGGCATGTATGTTTGCCTGAGTCTGTGTGAGTGTGTGGAGGTATGTGTGGGTGGGCAGGGGTGTGGTGGGTGGCTGAGGGATGTGTGGGTGGCTGCGGGGTGTGAGGGTGGATGGGAGTTGTGTCTCACAACATTGCAATATGCACTGTTTATGTTTACAACTTTCATTTGACAATGTTTTTTTTCCCCATGTGAATGTACCATGCGTAATATGCATTGTTTATGCTTACAAAATCAATTTGACAATGTTTTTTCCCCTATGTAAATATAACATGCACATTTGATGAATGAAAGATGAGTGATCGAAAGGGCCGAATGTAAGACGGGCCTGCGTGCCCAGTTTGTTACCTTTTTAAAATAAATTTCGTTCGTTCGTTCGTTCTTTTTCTCGTTTCAATTGACATCTTTTTATTGGTCAGAATGTTTTTCAACTTGCTAAAGCCTACTTTCGCCATGGCGATTCTTGTTTTAATCTCTTCAAGGCATCTCCCATCAGATGTTATGACTGTTCCGAGATAATTGTACCCATTCACTTGTTGAATATTCCCATTTACTTGTATATTACATTGTAGTACTTCGTTCTTCCTAGTGACGACCATAACCTGTGACTTCTTACAATTTAATTCCAACCCCAGCTGCTCATTATGTACAACAACTGCGTCTACTAATTGTTGTAGATCTTGCGCATTGTCTGCAATCAATACTGTATCATCTGCATATCTAATGTTATTGATGCTTCGTCCTCCAATGCTGATTCCATTTATATCTTCTACATTCCTGAAAATACTTTCACTGTATAGGGAAAAAAGATCTGGAGATATTACACATCCCTGCCTAACACCTCTCTTAATAGGCTGATAATGTCCCACTTCATTATCAATCCTTATGGCAGCTTGTTGTTTCCAATATATGTTTTTTTACAAGTCTTTTCCCATCAATTTGTAGATCTGCAAGCATATCTATCATGTTGACATGTCTAACTCTATCAAAAGCCTTTGCGTAGTCAATAAAGTAACTATCATACCTGAAAACAAAAAGAATAAATACAACAACGGAAATAAATTTCATGAGAAGAATATTCAATGTATCAAGAAGAGAGAAAATCAGAAATTAAGAAATCTGGACTAAAGTATGGGTTATAGCTGCGCTAGATTTCATTAGATAACAGCAAGTTAAATGGTTTGGCCATGTAACTTGGTTACAAACTAACAGTATGCCATAACAAGCAATAATGTACAGACCAAATGGAAGCAGAGGAAATAACAGAATCCATGAAAATCACGTTACATGAAGCCCATAAACGGGCACTCTCCAGCTGATGATGCTTCACCTTGACACCGCAAGGTACAAGCGGAACACGATGAGATGAGATGAGATAACATGAGATGAGATGAGTTGCTACCTGAATAATGTTAACTTCAGAATCCTTGTCGTCTGCAGACACCCACTGTTTGATGAGGATCTTGCTGTTCATTAGGGCTAGCTTGACAATTAGGTCAATAACATCCACTTGGTCGTTTGCGTCCCAGTTGTCTCCAGACAGCACTGGCCACTCGCCCAGTTCAGCCAGCATAGCTCTGACGGGATCCAAACCCCGCAAGTCTATCTGGGCTGTGGTCATAAGACAATATAAAGTTTAATATATGTCTTTTACAGGACGTAGCAATCGAGTTCAGCATTTCTTTGCCTGTTTAATTTACTAGGCAATTTTACATTCTTGTCATTGCTTTTCTGAACGACCGACGCTCTACGATCGAAGGAGGTAGGCGGGATTGTGAATTCCGTTTTCTACCCCTTCGTCACAGACAGCGATAATAAGACAATGTGGTCTAAAGAAAATTATGCCGTGTATTGTCATAATCAAATAAGTTAAGTGTTTCACTAGTCTTTAGAAAATTCATCTCCTGTATTATTACGTGCCTTTTCGGAGCCCAGACTTGTATGATAGTGGACTGGGCTCGGGGTTGGGCAGAATGCACGAATGAGCTACATCCAAGCCCTCCCTCTGGGTTTGTTGGGGTCAATTGACCATGAAATCACTAAACACATGGAAGAAACATTGTCAGCTTAGGCCTAATCCTAAGCCTGGTGGAAGAATCATCACCAGTCTAGACCTAACCCTAAACTCATGGAAGAAACATCGCCAGTCTAGTCTAAGCCTAACCCTAAACCCGGTGGAATAAACATCGTCAGTCTAAGCCTAACCCTAAATCCGGTGGAAGAAACATCGTCAGTCTAAGCCTAATCCTAAACCCGGTGGAAGAAACATCGTCAGTCTAAGCCTAATCCTAAACCCGGTGGAAGAAACATCGTCAGTCTAAGCCTAACCCTAAACCCGGTGGAAGAAACATCGTCAGTCTAAGCCTAATCCTAAACCCGGTGGAAGAAACATCGTCAGTCTAAGCCTAACCCTAAACCCGGTGGAATAAACATCGTCAGTCTAAGCCTAATCCTAAACCCGGTGGAAGAAACATCGTCAGTCTAAGCCTAACCCTAAACCCGGTGGAATAAACATCGTCAGTCTAAGCCTAATCCTAAACCCGGTGGAAGAAACATGGCCAGTCTAGTCTAAGCCTAATCCTAAACCCCATGGAAGAAACAAGCCGAGTCTAAGCCTAACCCTAAACCACATGGAAGAAACAAGCCGAGTCTAAGCCTAACCCTAAACCACATGGAAGAAACATGCCGAGTCTAAGCCTAACCCTAAACCACATGGAAGAAACATGCCGAGTCTAAGCCTAACCCTAAACCACATGGAAGAAACAAGCCGAGTCTAAGCCTAATCCTAAACCACATGGAAGAAACAAGCCGAGTCTAAGCCTAATCCTAAACCACATGGAAGAAACAAGCCGAGTCTAAGCCTAACCCTAAACCACATGGAAGAAACAAGCCGAGTCTAAGCCTAATCCTAAACCACATGGAAGAAACAAGCCGAGTCTAAGCCTAATCCTAAACCACATGGAAGAAACATGCCGAGTCTAAGCCTAATCCTAAACCACATGGAAGAAACAAGCCGAGTCTAAGCCTAATCCTAAACCACATGGAAGAAACAAGCCGAGTCTAAGCCTAATCCTAAACCACATGGAAGAAACAAGCCGAGTCTAAGCCTAATCCTAAACCACATGGAAGAAACATGCCGAGTCTAAGCCTAACCCTAAACCACATGGAAGAAACAAGCCGAGTCTAAGCCTAATCCTAAACCACATGGAAGAAATAAGCCGAGTCTAAGCCTAACCCTAAACCACATGGAAGAAACATTGACAGTCCAGGCCTAACCCTAAAACCCATGGAAGGAAACAAGCCGAGTCTAAGCCTAACCCTAAACCCGGTGGAAGAAACATGACCAGTCCAGGTCTAACCCTAAACCCCATGGAAGAAACATCGCCAGCAGTGGAAGAAACATCGACAGTCCAGGCATAACCCTAAACCCCATGGAAGAAACATTGACAGTCCAGGCCTAGCCTTAAACCCCTTGGAAGAAACATCGCCAGCAGTGGAAGAAACACCGACGGCAGTCCAGGCCAAACCCCAATCATGGCTGAATGGATAGAGCGCCCGTTCTTAAACATCCGGTGTGCTGATACCAAGCTAGCAGGTTCAACCTCTACATCGATCAGTTGGACTATAATATTAACTTCTCGTCCTTGACTTGGGGACGTAAATTACAAGTACCTCTGAAATCGCAGTGGATTCTGGATAAAATAAACAGTTAGAATCAGTGCGGCAACATCGGGATTCTAACCTGCCGCCTTCAAATGATGACAGTACCGATGACTGAACCCCGTGTATTTGGATGCACGGCCAGCTAGGACTCCCTCGTTGTTCTTACATTGAATGCCTAGTATCTTATCATCCACCCAAGAACCCGACTATAGAATAAGGACATTAAGCACTAGTCGTTTCAAATATCATGAATACATTAACATTAAACGGAAAGTGGAGTTAGCTTTACAAAAACACAATCACAAGTGACAAAATAGACGATGAGGCTAGAAAACCTTCATCATCACACCAAAATAAAAAGATATGAATGAAATGGTTAAACTGTAGTAAAGCTGTGGAAATATCAACACCATGAAAACACGAATTATAGGCCAGCTATAGACAAAGGACGCCACAGTGATAAGCCTTGATAAGCAAAGAAACAGAAGAAAAAAACAACATACAAATGACGCAGATGACACTACGACTACATACTGGTATAATAAACAGAATGTTGAGACATGAAAAAAAATGTGTGGGGGTGGGGAGGGGTGGAATATATGGTACTTATTACACTCTCGGAATGTTGCCACATTCTGGGACTCCGAGATAAGAAGCACACGTTTTTACATACGCACGCTGTGCTCTCTTGTGTTATTTCTTTGCGGACAACAACCACAACAACAAAATAAGTAGTAATAATAATAATAATAATAATGAAGGGGACATACTTTCGTTCAAGCAGGACGTGTAGAGAGTCTTCGCCTTGATGGTTGCTTCTGTATCCACTTTGGGGTCAACGGGTTTCTCAAGCAAACCTGTAGATGGACAGCACAAAGATAAGATGGTTATTGAAACTGGACTATGTTGTTTCAGATGTTGGTTGTTTACCTCAGCAAACTGTACTGTAAAGGTTGTCCATGACAGGTATTACCTTTGTGTGTGCAGTGATAACTGCCATTACTGCCTGTAGTAAACTGCGGTGTAGGGCATAGGGGTCTTGCGCTTGAGGTATTAAGGCATCCTGGCTTGTGCAGTCATCGAAAACTGTGCAGGTCAGGATTTTCTCGTTGCCCCATGCACAAAACAAAACAAAACAAACAAACAAACAAACAAATGCATCATCGTACTGAGGATTCGAACCCGAGTCTCTCAAATAGGAACCTGGCATTTTAGCCCCTCGGCCAGACGAGTTAAGCCTTCTCGTAATACACGCTACGTAATCACGATATAGAGTGGTCGATTCCGTTCCACACCGCCATTCCTATCCTGATAATTTTGAGAAAAGACAGAAACTATGATCATGTGCGTAGGTGTGATTGTCTCCACACAAATGTAAGCCGGGGTAATTCTACTAATGATATTCCTGTACGCCATAGTCTTAGACCATCAAACATCATTTATCTCTGTCTGCCACTGCTTTCCCTACCGCTGATTTTTCCAGTGGTCACAATGTACAGACCAGATGGAAACAGAGGAAGAGGCCGACCACGTAAACGTTGGACGGAGGGAATAGCAGAGTCCATGGGAATATCGTTATATGAAGCCCATAATCTGGCACTCTAACAATGTTTATAATTCACCTCGACGCAGCAAGGTACAAGAGGAAAATGATGAGATGAGATGAGACAATGTTTCCCCATGCCTGTGGGTAGTGTTCTACTTAAATTCGCCTTGTTCAGGTAGTCGTTGTTACTCAGTTAGTCGTTGTTAGTCATGCAGTCGTTGTTAGTCAGTCGTTGTTACTCCGTCAGTCGTTATTACTCAGGCAGTAACATTAATCACTAACATCAATGAAATCGTTAACATCATCAAGATTAATAGCAACACTAACATCAATAAAATCACTAACATCATCAGGATTAATAGTATCACTAATATGAATAATATCACAAAAATCAATCACGTCACTAACACCATTAATTAATTAATTAATTAATTAATTCATTCATTCATTCATTCATTCAGTAGCATGTCCTTTGCAGAACCTCGCTCCCATAACAACCCTCCGGAAAACCTCTCAATCACAAGCAAGATGTCCCGCGTCCGATACACCCATCCGGAGATCATCCGCCACATCCTGCACCCACCTTCTCTTTGGCTCACTAACATCACTAGTATCAATAACATCACTAATATTTTTGATGTCACAAACAGCACTTACAATTACTAATATCAGTAGCATTACTAACATCACATACATCACTAACATCACCAAAATTCATAACATCACTAACACTAGTAACACCAATATCATTACTGTCAAGATAGTACCTGGCGGTGTATGGCGGGGAGAGGGGTGACTTGAGTCTGAGGAATTAAGGAATTCCGCCTGGAAAGTGCAGTCGCCAAGAACTGTGCAGGTTAGGGTTTTCTTTTTTCCCCCGACAGAAAAAAAAAAAACAAACAAAAAACTCCACACCTTACCAAGGATTCGAACCCGGGTTTCCAGAAGGACGATCCGGCATTCTAACCTCTCGGTCAGCCTAATATCATCAATATCAATGATAGCACTAACATCACCATTGTCAATAAGATCACCAACACCAGTATCATTACTAACATGGGACGCAGAGGTGTTTCCAAGGCACCAGGGCCGGGTTATATACTGGCCAAGACCTATTGACGCGTCCTCGTCGAGCGTCCTGGGCAACAGGTCCTTCGGGTTCCTGGCTAAAGTCAGTAGGATCCCCGGTTCCTCCGAAGTCGGAGAGTGTCTGCCTGTACGGCGAGGAACCACCAGTCTGCACACCAATAAGCCAGACATGGGACAACGAATACTCACGCAAACCTCAGGTCCTGTATGACATCACACTGATGTTGGACAACAGGATGCCTTCATCCGACATACAGGACTTGTTGGAGCTCAAGCCAACGAAAACAAGCAAGCAAGCAAGCATTACTAACATCATTGTACATCGTAAAAATTCATTGGGTGCTCACATGTTTGTCCTGAATAGGAACCGTGTGATCAAATCTCATCAACTGTTAGCGTCGCGGTGAAGATAAAATTTAATCGATTTCCAACATATTCTGTCTACTGCCAGGATGGTCCACCGTAAAATCAACTCTTTCCAATCCCTTTTATGTGGATGCTATTTTCAGATTAAAATCATTGCCTTCCCTATGCACGTTTGACTTCCACCTGTACAACAGGTTTGAAGCCCGATACGACCACAACCCAACTCAGTGTATTTGTGTGTTTGTTATTTGACCTCGCCTTGAGTAATATACATTTATGTTGCTATTTCGACGTCTAGATGCCGATTTTGTTTCTTGTTACAAGTTGTAGGTTCAGGCAAATGGTAGTCCTGGCTAATAAAGACACCCTTTTTGAGGAGTACCTTGTTGACCGTTCTTCGAAGGACATTGTACATACAACGAGGCGATGCTGTCAGTGAATATGACAGGTTCAAATAACGGTGTGCTCACTAAAGCTTTCAATGTGATATTGGCTACTGTGTCTTATCCTAGTGCGATAAAATGCGACCCAAAGACTAAATGTCATGGCAGGGCAGACCAGGCTCTTAGCCATCTCTAATCCTGGTCTCGGATCTGAGCTCCGACAGGCGGGCAAGAAGAACATTGCTTTGCTGATCCGGCAACTTCTGCATCTTGTCTTATTCCAGATGTATTACTGCTACCTTTCTTGTGGAGTAAACTAGGCAAGTCAAGAGAGGGATCATGCTACATGGACAAAACATCATCATGAAGTGCCATGTAAGCTAGCGTAGGCGTTTATGTATGGTTTTCTGGATTAACCCGGCTGATGATTTTCCTCCATGCCACAACATAGTCTTTTCAATTCAGCCCAGGCTTTGTCCTACGGAGATCCCCGCCATGGGTTGTAGTTACTATGCCTATTTTAATCACTGTGAAACATGCTATGGTCTGTCAAGACGGCAAGGTGCCAGTAATTCAAAAGAACACACAACAGTCGAACAAGAACTCACCCTTGAGATGCACCTGCTTCTCATCCTCCAGTTTAGAAAATGTATCAATGGAGCCTTTGTCATCTGGGATGACGTTAAGTTTGTTCCAGTTGCCACACGAGAAGTCAAAGAAGTTTTCGCATGGTTCAACAGATGGGTCAATGGACTTCAGTATTCGAGAAGCTGAAAAAGAAACATGATTTTATACGTTTGTTTCTTCATTTAATGTAGTGCTGGGTAAAGAGCGAGGGATAGTACCTCACGGTGAGTGGCAGCCATATCCCAAGGGATAGACCAGGATCCTATTTGGTTCCCATCTCTTTACCTAGCTAATGTATGGCTCCACGAATACCGCTTGTGTACGGCGGTGGCCACACCACGGGCAACAGTCTTGGCTGACTGGCTAAACTACATGAGTGAGAAGTAGCGGTAATATCCTACTAAGGGAATGCCAATCCCTAGTACACAAAATATTTTTCCAACATAACCCTAGGAAACTGTATATGTGGAACTACCCTGGAGATAGAACGAGAAACCAAATTGACTACATCATGATTAATAATAGATTTAAATAACGAAGACACAAACAATAGATTGCACGATTTATTGCCTAGCATATTTCGCTGCATTTCGTCAGGTACATACTGCAGATATCCTAATGAGACGTAGAGGAGACGGCATAATTCAAAGATCGGTGTACCGTAAAGAAACATGGACTGGCCAATACTTAAATTTTCAGAGCTTCACACCTGTCCAGTACAAACGGGGCTTAGTACGGATCCTGTTTGACCGTGCTAGGAAGATATGCACCCAGGACACACTGACAGAGGAATTTAAAACTCTGAAGAATGCCTTAAACCTGAATGGGTACTCCACAGGATTTATAAAGCACCACTGCCAACAGCCCAAACCAAAACCAGAAGAAACTACAGTTCCTAAACCCAAGGTATTCATCCAGCTAACCTTCCGATGGGATGACGTAATGCAACGTCTGCGGGACCGGCTCATCACAGCAGTCGAGCGAACATTCTGTGCTGCAGCTCTAGTCATCAGGTACACAACCACACCGATCCCCACCCCAGCAGTAAAAGAACATGTAGCTTTGTACGCCAAATCGAATTGTATTTACCAATTTACATGCAGGTGCGAGGCCATCTACATCGGCAGAACGGAGCGGCAGTTACACAGCAGGGTTTTGGAACACATTCCAAACTGGGTCGACAAGAAACTACACACAGACGATGGTAGCCTAGGTAGGCCGACACACCGCAACAGTCCCGCTTCATCGATCGAGATGCATGTGCTCGAGAGCGGTCATGTGATTGAGAGAGACAGTGCCTTCCGTGTGTTGTTCAACACACAAAGTAGTCGCTTGTTAGAGTTTTCAGAAGCTATATGATCAACCTACGTAAGCCGGCCTTGTGCAAACAGAAAGACATGTTGGTCAGTTTAAAATTACCGTGGTAGACAATCGACATTACTGTGCGAACATGTGTATATTTCAGCTTGAAGGGGTTATCTAGTTAATTCACTTTATGTTGTGTGATTTCTGCAGTATGCACCTGACGAGATGCAGCGAAATATGCCAGGCAATAAATCGTGCAATCTATTTGTGTCTTCGTTATTCAAATAGATGTAAAAACAATGTTAAAAATGCCAAAACATATCCTGGTGCTGATATCAACTCTGACCACAATCATGTGGTCTTAAAATTACAAATAAAACTTTAAAAAAAACACATGAAAAAGGACACCTAAGACATCTCAAGTAGATATATCAGCAGTGAAACAACGAGGCATAAGTGGGTGAAGTAAAAAATAAATTTGATTGGCTAATTGTTGAAAGTATGGATAAATATAGAAGTTAAAATCCCGAGGATAAAATTAGTACGAATTGGGAATGTGTGAAAACTAGCATACAGATTGCAAATACCACCTTGTCAATGAAGGTAAATAAGAGAGAGAAAAAAATATGGATAACCGATGAAATTCTGTGCAAAATGACTCAAAGAAAGAAAGCAAAGAACATACCAGAATATATATTTATAGACAGAGAAATACACCACATGTGCAGAGTTGCCAAGGAAGAGTGGTTGCAGAAAAATGCAAAATGCGATAGAGGATCTAGAAATAAAATACAATTCGAAAGAATTGCATGAAAATATGAAAACATTTACAAAGAAGAAAAATAATATAACAGGAAATGGTTGTATCAGAGAGAAAGTTCGAGAAATTAAAATTGATAAAACCGACATAATAACAGATCAGCAGAATACACAGAAGAGTTATTCTGGGATAGAAGGATCAATAAACAAACATTGTATAATACTCAAGATGGACCAACATATTAATGGCTGAAGTGGAGAAGGTTATTAAAAAGACGAAAGAAGAAAAGGCTGCAGGACCTGATAAGATAACAACAGAGGTGATAAAATTCTTATCCAGCTTTGGCATTATTTTCACACAATTGTGTAATTATATATATATATATATATATATATATATATATATATATATATATATATATATATATATATATATATATATATATATATATATATATAATACTGGGTACAGTCCCGAGGATTTGAAAACATCCATTTTCATCACACTACCCGGGACGCAGAGGTGTTTCCAAGGCACCAGGGCCGGGTTATATACTGGCCAAGACCTATTGACGCGTCCTCGTCGAGCGTCCTGGGCAACAGGTCACTTCGGGGTCCTGGCTGAAGTCAATAGGATCGCCGATTCCTCCGAAGTCGGAGAGTGTCTGCCTGTACGGCGAGGAACCACCAGTCTGCACACCAATAAGCCAGACATGGGACAACGGATACTCACGCAAACCTCAGGTCCTGTATGACATCACACTGATGTTGGACAACAGGATGCCTTCATCCGACATACAGGACTTCGCGTTGGAGCTCAAGCCAACGAACACAAGCAAGCAAGCATCACACTACCCAAGAACCCAAGAACTGTCGATTGTGGGAAGTACAGAACTATTAGCTTAATGAGCCATATAACGAAGATTCTACTCAAGGTCATACAAGGAAGAATTCAACATAAAATAGATGAGGAAGTAGCTGAAGGACAATTTGGGTTCCGCGAAAACAGCGGCACCAAAGAAAAAACCAATGAGCAAGTCCTACAAGAAGCAGATTCAAACACTTGACCATCTGGTCGACAGGCTAAGGTCCCAACCACTGCGCCTTCCACCTCTAGCATTCCACTTTGGCAAGTGTTACAGTGAAACCTGGACAACTTACTCACGCCAAGAGAAACGTTTAAACAGCTTTCATATGCGGTGTCTGCGAAGAATACTTGGTATTAAGTGGCAAGACAAAATCACAAATACTGAAGTACAGTATTGGAAAGATCAGGTTGTGTGACGGTTTATTCCATGCTCAGTCTTCGTAGACTTAGATGGATAGGACATCTTAGGAGGATGGATGATGGTAGAATACCAAAGGACATCGTTTTTGGTGAATTACAGACGGGTAGGAGATCTCAGGGTCGGCCTCTACTACGATACAAAGATGTGTGTAAGCGGGACATGATTGATACAGGCATTGATAATGCACATTGGGAGCAAGTCGCCGCTGAACGTGTTGCATGGAGGGCAAACATCAGAAATGGAATAAAGACAAAAGAGAAAATGATTGCAGATAAAGCACACACAGAGCGTGAGAGACGTAAGATGGTGCACAATGGTGGAAATGACCATGTTTTCACATGCGTCTACTGTGGGCAAGCATTTGCAGCAAGAATTGGCCTTACCAGCCACACTCGCCACCGCCATGGGTCGTAGTTATTAAGCCTTTTTGAATCACAATGTACCAAACTATCGTCTGTCAAGACGGAAAGGTGCCAATGACTAGAAAGATAACAATAGCAATAACTCACCGGCATTAACACAGCCTGGTGTGGCACACACATCCTTCAAAGTTAATCCTTGGGGTATTTCATAATGGGCCGTGCTACCAATCACTTGACCATGTTGTGCTTTCGACTGATTTGCATGTCGGGACTGTTGGTAGCCTGCCAGTTCTGACTTTGACGAGGCGCTTCCTGTCTGGAAAGCAGTGCTCTTGCTTGCATCCACAGATGTAGTTTGGTCATCTATAATAAAATAATTAAGCAACACTGTATATATGCTACAAATTAGTTGCATATCCTTTACAGGATGTTGCAGTTAACACCAGCAGTTTTGCTGTTGTGATCTCTTGGCAAGTTTATGTTCAGTAGTTTGCTGTTGCTTTCTGAACGACCGGCACCCATAACATTGCGTAAAAACCCAACACGAGACGGTTTGCTGCCAAATCGTCTGCAGCTGTGTTTCTAACGCAGGTATGCGGGATAAAGAACTGCGCCCGTAACGCCTTCGGCACGGAGCCGACTCACAGAATATATGAGGGTTATAAATGAGGATTGTTAGTCAGGTCTTTGTCAGATACGTCTGAGCTACCATATGACAATAGACGGTGCTATCTTCTTTCTGTTAGCGCCGAATGTTGGGCGGAGCTCACCAAACTCGGCACACCATATTGTGCCAACGGCTTTTGGCGGCGGAACGCAATTAGGATGGCACACGCCTTATCCAAGTAAATGCAACATAAAGACTAAATGTCATGACAGGGCAGACCAGGCCCTATGCCTTGGCAACTGGTCTAGGATCGAAGCTCCGATAAGTGGACAGTTACATTATTTCTTTGCTGATCCGGCAGCTTCTGTAGCTTGCCTTGCCCTAGGGGAATTGATGTTATCTTTCCTCTAGAGTAAACTAGGCAGGCCGAGAAAGGGATCATGCCGCATGAGATACACATGGTCTCTACATTTCAGCCTAGGCTTTGTGTTATGGAGAGGTTATTATGCCCTTTTGTTTTTGAAGCACAATAGGATTCGGCTTTGTCAAGATGGCAAGGTGCCAGTATAAATGAGGATACCACCAAATGTTCAAGGATAACAACATAGAGATAGGACATAATACTCAAATATTAAAACACGAGGAAAGCATCATTTACTTAAAGATTAAAACATGGGCAATTCATCATTTACTTAAAGATTAAAACATGTGTAAAGCATCATTTACTCAAGGATTAAAACATGGGTAAAGCATTATTTACTTGAGGATTAAAACATAAGGAAAGCATCATTTACCCAAGGATTAAACATGAAGAAAGCATCACTTACTCAAGGATTTATAC
>JACEFZ010028324.1:160000-175000 GCA_014155875.1 Cepaea nemoralis
TACGTCCTGTGAAGGGCATGCAACTTAATTTATTTTTTTTTACAAGATATCGCTGTCAACACAAGCATTTTATCTCTGTTGTTGATTTCTTGGCAAGATTACGCTCGGTACTTTGCCATTGCTTTTCTGAGCGGCCGGCTCACTTATTCCGTAACTCACCAACGCGACGAGAACCGCTACTAATTCTCGCGCGCTGGGAGACCCTAGGTGAATAAACGAAGAAAGTCGTTTAAAGCCTCGACCAGGGAGACCGGCAGTTAGTTACCCTAGGCCAATGGTTCTCAACCGGTGGGGAATTCCCCCCCCCCCCCCCCCCTAGGTGGGACTTTTAAGGTTTCCAGGGGGGAATTAAGATGATTTCAAGATCGCATTAATACAAGAACCAGTTACTTGATAATGTTTTTCCCTCTAAATTTTACGGCTCTGTACTTCTCGCTCTAATGAAATTCGTTTTATAACATAAGTAGACCCGCAAATCACATTTTATGTAGATGTCTAGACTTGTTCTAGTATGTGTTATTAAATTTAGCTTCCATTTTTATGTATACTGCGTAAGGGTTGAGGGGGGAGGGGATTCGTAGGGAGGAAATTCGAAAAGGGGGGGGGGGAAATGACGTTCTGAACATATGGTAAAGAGGGGCATGGGCCTAAAAAGGTTGAGAACCACTGTCCTAGGCTATGATTATTTATCTGTTCTTCCACACTAAACACATGCCGCCAAAGGGCCCTAACCACGTCTGCCTTATCGTGCACCAATACCCAACCCAGCGGCGCAGACGGTAGAGCCCAGTAAAGAACATGCAAGTAACTATTTCTAACCATCTCCTGATCTGGCAGTGATGCAGAAAGTCGTGTATTGGGTCGTTTATGCGCATGTCCGATCTATTCTCAACCCCCGTGGCCACACAACACTGACGAGCCATTGATTTCGCCTGCAGTCTCAGCTGTAATTACGCTGCCATGATTCAAAGTTCTCACGAAATTACAGACGTAATCCTATAAGTAATTAATCAGTATCACGACACAAACAGCGAAATTGCAAATGTGGCGGAAAAACACAATTCGCTGCACAATTACTAGTAAAAACAGGTTTGCCCTGCAAACTGAGGAATGCACTTTCCGCGCTAATGGATCCCTTCTGGTGACAAATTAGGTTTCGGAAAAATGCCGTCTCTGTAAGAACATGTTTAATGACAAAATAGCCGAGGACATAGAAGAATGGCGAAACAATTATTAACTACAAAGCTGCTTCAAATTAAAATCTAAGAATTTTATTTATGTAAAAAGTGTATTCGATACTAGCTCCTCGGTGTCTGAAAAGAACATGAACTAATCTGGAAAATACATTTTTAATTTCGTGTTTGACCACAAAAATCCTTCCTGGCACACATGTCCGCCAACATTACAAGTCTATCATCCAGCCTTGAAGCACATCATGGATGATACGGTCAGTAAGTAAGTAATCCCTTTTACTCGCCGTATGATGTATTGGACATATGGTGCTCGTTGTATGTTTGTACTGACCAACCAACACACCAAGGATGATGTGGTCAACATCACGCCTGTCGCAATCACTTTCCAAAACATTTTCTGGTGGCCATTTTAGGCTGTGACATCATCGTAGCACTGGTCAATTGTAATAGTTCGCCTCGTTACAAATTCAAACTCATGACCACAAGCTGTTAGCCACAAGGAAAGTCTATGTGAATCGCTGCATTGTAACTAATTACGTGCCAAGGGATGATTAATCGTCTCAGGCGACTTCCTATATCTGCCATACGCTTATATATCGCCGAAATGTTGCCATTGCTAAATGTTGTCACAATTAAAATATCCATCCATCCATCATGTGCCATGCCGATAGGCGTGGGCGGTCATGTTTTGCCACCTCACTTGATCTCAATCTGCCATCTCACTCGATTAAAATATCAATACTGTTGGTTTCCCTTGCAACCCCGTTTAATTTGATATATAATACAACATGTTGCTACCATATTAACAACTTTTACGTTATAACTGTGACACAATTCTACTTCCCATTTGTCTCCATCCATCTTTGTTTCCGTCAGACATATGTAGCTATTTTCCAGCAAGACGCGCCCGACTCCTGCAATCGTAGATGAATGAGTTCATTATTTTGTGTGCCTGACAATCAAGGGTCGAAAGCGGTCTAACAAAGAACTCATACTATTTCGGAGTTAAGTTGCTCATGTACTCACTTGCTGGAGTGGAAAGCATGCCTCGTTGAATTTATATCTGGTTAAAAATAAATGGTTGGTTGCAACGTCTTGTGAAGAACATGCAGTAAACTTTTGTTTTAACCAATTTGCTTCCAATCCCTTCAAAAACAAATAAACTACTAAAAGAACACAGCACCTCTTTGGCGCTTGTCACAAGCATCCATTTTGATATTCTTTATGCGACCTAATGTAGTTCGTCTGAACCGCGATGCCACCTTCATGACACTCTTGACGTCCGTAGCAAGAATATTACCGACATCCATCACAACGACAAGTAGTTTCGAATGTCTATCGTAAATTTCAGATTTCAATTTGGCACCCCGCCGTAATCTCATTTCAAGGAGGTCATGAACACATACAGCCCTGTGCATCTGACAGCGTCGCTTCCTGGTAGAATGGTTTACGCTAAAGTTAAACATCGCAATCATGCCATGTGCTAAGGGCTACGCCCGGAGCCGCATGGGGCCGTCACTAACAGACTGAAAAGCTCATAGGAAACCCCACCAGCTGACGTCACAGACATGAAATCTGTCACACGAGAAAACAAAATTTAAACAACGCAAAAGGCAAGAATATAGGGCCGCTAAACCGTACCTCAGTTATAACCAACGCCACATAAGGCAGATTGAACGAGATCGAATTTTTATTTTGTTTTCCTCTCAAAGGAACTAACGAAAAAAAAGCCAGGTGCTGTATTGTAAATATGGTCTTGTTCTTCTTCTGCCCTTTGTCGCCCATTGGAGCATAGGCACTAGAGAAACTCACGCTAAGCTGTCCTATCTTTTGCTGTCTCCTGCAGCTTTGTCCATGTTTTCCCCATATTATAATCTCTGTCCATGTTTTCCCCATATTATAATCTCTGTCCATGTTTGTCCCATATTATTCATCCCTGTCCATGTTTTCGCCATATTATACATCTCTGTCCATGTTTGTCCCATATTATACATCTCTGTCCATGTTTGTCCCATATTATTCATCCCTGTCCATGTTTTCGCCATATTATACATCTCTGTCCATGTTTGTCCCATATTATACATCTCTGTCCATGTTTGTCCGATATTATACATCTCTGTCCATGTTTGTCCGATATTATACATCTCTGTTCATGTTTGTCCGATATTATACATCTCTGTTCATGTTTGTCCGATATTATACATATATGTTCATAATTCCCCATATTATTCATCCCTGCCCATGTTTTCCAATAATTACACATCTCTGGTCATGTTTGTCCGATATTATACATCTCTGCTCATGTTTCCCCATATTATTCATCCCTGTCCATGTTTTTCCCATATTATTCATCCCTGCCCATGTTTTCCCCAAATTATACATCTCTGTTCATGTTTGTCCGATATTATACATCTCTGCTCATGTTTCCCCATATTATTCATCCCTGCCCATGTTTTCCCCAAATTATTCATCTCTGTTCATGTTTGTCCGATATTATACATCTCTGCTCATGTTTCCCCATATTATTCATCCCTGTCCATGTTTTTCCCATATTATTCATCCCTGCCCATGTTTTCCCCAAATTATTCATCTCTGTTCATGTTTGTCCGATATTATACATCTCTGCTCATGTTTCCCCATATTATTCATCCCTTCCCATGTTTTCCCCAAATTATTCATCTCTGTTCATGTTTGTCCGATATTATACATCTCTGTCCATGTCTTCCCCATATTATACACCTCTGTCCATGTTTTTCCATATTATTCATCCCTGTCCATGTTTGTCCCATATTATTCATCTCTGTCCATGTCTTCCCCATATTATACACCTCTGTCCATGTTTTTCCATATTATTCATCCCTGTCCATGTTTGTCCCATATTATTCATCTCTGTCCCTGTTTTCCCCAAATTATTCATCTCTGTCCATGTTTGTCCCATATTATTCATCTCTGTCCATGTTTTTCCCATATTATACAACTCTGTCCATTTTTTCCCATATTATACATCTCTGCCAATGTTTTTTTCCATATTATTCATCTCTGTTCATGTTTTTTCATATTATTCATCTATGTCCATGTTTTCCTCATATTATTCATCCCTGTACATGTTTTTTTCTTCATATTATTCATCTCTGTCCATGTTTGTCCCATATTATACATGTCTGTTCATGTTTTTCCATATTATTAATCTCTGATCATGTTTCCCCATATTATACACCTCTGTCCATGTTTTTCCATATTATTCATCTCTATTAATGTTTGTCCCATGTTATACATCTCTGTCCATGTTTTCCCCATTTTATTCATCTCTGTCCATGTTTGTCCCATGTTATACATCTCTGTCCATGTTTTCCCCATTTTATTCATCTCTGTCCATGTTTGTCCCATGTTATTCATCTCTGTCCATGTTTTCCCCATTTTATACATCTCTGTCCATGTTTGTCCCATATTATACTTCGCTGTCCATGTTTTTCCCATATTACTCATCTTTGTCCACGTTTTTTTCTCCATATTATTCATCTCTGTCCATGTTTGTCCTATATTATACATCTCTCTCCGTGTTTTCCACACATCATACATCTCTACCCGCAATAAATGAGGTTTTATTTGCAGACAATCGGTGCATGTTTTACAACAACGAGGGCAGACTGCAAAAGCATATAAATAAGCTGAGTTCAACATACAGTAGATACAAAATGAATATAAATACAAACAAAACTGAAGTAATGCAGGTTTGCAGATCTCCTGATCCACTGAATATATTGATACATCTATCCATCAGGGGCCATTTTCATGAGCACGCACCATCTGACGTCTCATACGTTCAGTGTGTAACCTATCTGCAATCTTTTCTCCTTTGTCTTTATTCCATTCCTGATCTTTTCCCACTATGCAATGTATACAGCACCCATTTGCTCTCAGTGTGCAATATCAATTATATTACATTATATCATCATCATCATCATCATCATCATCATCATCTCCACAAACTGCGATCTCCGACGTCATGGAACAATTAATGTGTTGACTCCTTTCCGTGCCATGACACAAGACTGTCAAGAATCTTCCCACCTTGTCTTCCTCTATCTCTCTTTCCGCAAATCTTTCCAACATGTTCCAGTTTGTGTCTTCTTATAATGTGACAAAACCGATGACTGCTTCTTTCTGATGTTTGTGATACGTTGTCTTTGCGAGTCAGCTTCCCTCAAAACGTTCAAATTGCGTATTTTCGCTGTCCAATTACGTTTCAGCATTTTTCTATAAAACTTCATCTTAAAGGCTTCCGGTGATTTGTTTCTCCTGTTTACTAATTGTCCAGGATTCGCTGCCATATGTTAAAGTTGGTTCTATGTAACACGCAAGAACTATTTTTCTAACTTTAAAGGGCAATGACTAATTGCACAAAACAATCTTCATTGATAGAATGCAGTTTTTGTTTGTCCTATTCGGCTATTATGTAACTCTGTTTTTATTGCAATCCGAAAGAAATCAGGAGCCTTGGAATGTGATCAACATAGAACAATTAGTATAATGAGTCACATCACAAAGATTTTGCTACGAATTATCATGCAAAGAGTAAGGAAGAAATTACAACCTGAAATAGGGGAAGAACAATGTGGGTTTGTAGAAGGAAAGGGTACAGTATATGCTGTGTATATGCTGCGAACAGTTATTGAACGTACTATAGAAGTAAACAAGGATATACATCTTTGCTTTATTGACTACACACAAGCTTTTGATAGAGTTAGACATGTCAACATGGTAGATATGCTTGCAGATCTACAAAGTGATGGGAAAGACATTAGACTTATAAAAAAACATATATTGGAAACAACAAGCTGCCATAAGGATTGATAATGAAGTGGGACAATATCAGCCTATTAAGAGAGGTGTTAGGCAGGGATGTGTAATGTCTCCAGATCTTTTTTCCCTGTACAGTGAAAATATTTTCAGAAATGTAGAAGATATAAATGGAATCAGCATTGGAGGACGAAACATCAATAACATTAGATATGCAGATGATACAGTATTGATTGCAGACAATGCGCAGGATCTGCAACAATTAGTAGATGCGGTTGTTGTACACAGTGAGCAACTGGGGTTAGAATTAAACTGTAAAAAGACACAGGTTATGGTAGTCACTAGTAAGAACGAAAGTACCACAATGTAATATACAAGTAAATGGGACTATTCTTCAACAATGAATCGGTACAATTATCTCGGAACAGTCATAACATCTGATGGGAGATGCCTTGAAGAGATTAGAAAAAGAATCGCCATGGCGAAAGTAGCCTTTAGCAAAATGAAAAACATTCTGACCAATAAAAATATGCCAATTGAAACGAGAAAAAGAGTGTTGAGGGGATACATAGAGCCTGTTCTTTTGTATGGATGTGAAACATTGGACAATGGGCAGTCAAGCTGAAAAAACATCTGATGGCTGCACAAATGAGGTTTCTGAGAAAAATGCAAAGAATACCAAAACAGATAGAAAAACCAATGACCAAGTACTAAGGAGACAAATGAAACTCGTAAATTGATTAGAGAAATTAGACGTAGACGGTCAAAATGTTTTGGACATGTGGACATGTTATGAGAAGAAATGGATTGGAGAACTTAGTGACAACTGGCAAGATCGAAGGGAACAGACCAAGAGGAAGACCGAGAGGAAAATACCTGGATGGCTTGGCCACATGGCATGGACGAGACAGGAACACTGAGCTGATCCACGACTCTTGTGATCGAGTGAAATGGCGAGTCATGACCGCCCACGCTTTCCGGCATGGCACTATGACTGATTGGTTGATTCTGCTCTTTATCTCAGTGATGCATCTTCCATCTGATGTTATCTAGATATCTGAATGTCTGCACTTGTTCCAACATAACGTCATTAACTTTCATTGCACATTTAAGCACAATTTCTTGCTTGGATATTACCATGGCTTCTGTCTTTTTATTATTTAAACGAAGCCCATTGTTTCACTTTCTACAACCAGTGCAAAGAAAAGCATAAAGACTGGTTTGATGAAAATTCCGAAGACATCAACAAATTGCTGGCCGAGAAACATCTTCTCCTCAAGGCACATTTGAATGACCCGAAGTCAACATCAAAAAAAAGATGCCTTCAAGAACATTCAGAGAGTAGCGCAGCAGAAACTTCTGCACATGCGGGACTCCTGGTTGAGCAGCAAAGCTGATGAAATTCAGGGCTTTGCTGACAGACATGATATGAAAAACTTCTACGACTCACTGAAAGCCGTCTATGGTCCTACATCACCAGGCACAGTTCCCCTCCTCAGTGCAGACGGGGGTACATTGGTCACCGATAAGAAAGAAATCCTTCAACGCTGGGCAGAGCATTTCAGCAACATCTTAAATGCAACTTCCTTCTTCGATGATGAAACCATCAACTGCCTTCCTCAAGTTCCCACCAATGAGACACTTGATGATCTGCCAACCATAGTTGAAGTAAACAAAGCCATCCAGCAACTCTCCAGCGGCAAGGCACCTGGTCCTGACTCCATCCCAGCAGAGATATACAAGGCAGGTGGGCCGGTCCTAACAGAGCAGCTTCACAAAGTCTTTACAAACATATGGGTGAACGAGACCATGCCACAAGATTTCAAGGACGCGTCAATAGTCCACCTTTACAAACGTAAAGGAAACCGCCAATCCTGTGGCAACCACCGAGGCATCTCCTTGCTTTCAATTGCAGGGAAGATACTCCCCAGAATTCTTCTCAATCACCTCACAGCCCATCTCGATCAAGGTCTTCTTCCTGAGAGTCAATGTGGCTTCAGAAAAGAACGTGGAACTGTTGACATGATTTTCGCTGCAAGGCAGCTGCAAGAGAAATGTCAGGAACAGAACTGCGAAATGTTCTCCACTTTCATTGACCTTACCAAGGCTTTTGATACAGTCAGCAGAGAAGGACTGTGGAAGATTATGGCAAAATATGGCTGCCCACGAAAGTTTGTCCAAATAGTGCGGCTATTTCACGATGGCATGCAGGCAAGAGTACAGGAAAATGGTGAACTGTCTGAACCCTTTCCTGTCACCAATGGAGTGAAGCAAGGATATGTCCTGGCACCAACACTGTTCAGCCTCAATCCTCCTCCAGAAACGTCAAGCATTCTTTGCCCACATTGTCAAAGAACATTTCGAGCCAAAATAGGCCTTATCAGCCATCTTAGAACCCACGGCTCCATACCTTCAACCCCACTGGATGAAATGAATGATCATCATCATTCTTGATGGACAAACAACAACAACACAACCACTGTATCTATCATTTCCTGTAGTTCCTTCTGACTTGTAGCTATCAAGACGGCGTCATCAGCATAAAGTAAGTTATTTTTATTATGTCCCCCAACTAGGATCCCTGACATATTTTCTGTAGATCTCATTATATATTCACTGTGCAATTAGAATAATTCAGAGAACATTACACAACCTTATCTGACGCTCTTTCAGAGTAAGAAATGTTCCTACCAGGTTGTTGATTCTTATGACTGCTGTTTGCTGTCAATATATGTTCTTTATTATTCGCAGATCTTTACGGTCAATGTTCATTCGGTTGCTTTAGTAGTCTTATCATTTGATCCTGTTTCACATGTTCAAATGCTTTTATGTAGTCTGTGAAGCTTAAATGCAGATATGTGTTTACTTCTAAAGGTCTTTCTAATTGTGTACTGAGAATATATGAAGCATTGATTGTGCCCTTTTTCTCCACAAATCCACACTTTTGATCACGAATTTCTGGCGTAATCTTGGTTCTTATTCCTGTCATAATTATTCTCAGTAAAGGCTTTGTAATGTGACTCATAAGAATTACTGTGCGATGCTCTTCACATTCTAAAGCGCATGTTTTCTTTGGCAGAGCTATAATGATTGATTTTAATAGGTCACTTGGAATGTACCCGCTAGTCATTTAGGAATGATATACAGCTATTTAAAAAAAAAAAAAAAAAAGGAGATAAACAGCATTCTTTGGTCAGTTGATGAGAAGAGAGGTATTGGAGGAATTGTGACTATTGGAAAAATTAGTTGGCAGAGAGGTTTAGCCAGATCATGATAAATGATGCTAGATGGACGGAGACGGTGACATGGGGGACATTCATCGGCAGAGCTGATCCAGAACACCAAGAATCGAGATATGTAGAGAGAATGAAAGATTATACCAGTCGATATGGCACTTGATGATGGTGATGATGGTGATGATGATGATGATGGTGGTGATGATGATGATGATGGTGGTAATGATGATGATGATGATGATGATGATGATGATGATGATGATGATGATGATGATGATGATGATGATGGTACTAACGGATGCAAAATGTGGATATTAACAAGATCAACACACATGTATATTTGAATATAAATTTTACAGAAGATTATTCAACATTACTTGACGAAAACGAGAATACAAATCAATGTAACAGACACTCAGTATAGAAGAAGATCAGTCATTAACAGATTCAATGTCAAAGAAAAAGTAGGCGTGGACAAAACAAACATGGAAGGCCGGAAATGGGAAGTAGGAGGTATGTCAATTATGACTTAAAAGTTGTTAATATGGTAACAGACAAGTTGTATTATGTCAAATTAAAGAGGGTTGTAAAGGGAGAACTGTTGTATTGATATTTTAACTGTAGTCTGATTTATTAATCTCGTATACTCTTGTGAGTAACGTGACGTGCGCGAGAATTTGTAGCAGTTCTCTCCGCGTCGGTAACTTACGGTGTATGGAGCAGGTCGCTCAGAAAGAAATGGCAAACTACTGATCGTAATCTTGCCAAGAAATCAACAATCAGCTGAAAGATGCTGATGTTGACAGCGATGTCCTGTAAAGGATATGCGAACTATCTAGTTAATTAGTCTGATTTATAAGCCCATGGCAGTTACATGAAGTTTGAATAAGACCATTTATCATCCCGTGGAACTTAATCAGTTAAGACAGATGCAATAGAGAAAAAACAAAATTGTGAGCGTGTGAAAAGACATGCATTTCTGATAACTATGGAGGGAGGTGTACCTGGGAATCGGAAAATAGGCAGACCTCAACCTTAATGGATTCAAGATGCGATAGATAATTGCTTGCTTGATTGTGTTATCTGGCTGTGAACTCCAGCGCGAAGTCCCGTATGTCGGATGAAGACATCCTGTTGTCCAACATCAGTGTGATGTCAAACCGGACTGAGGTTTGCGTGAGTATCCGTTGTTCCATGACTGGCTTATTGGTGTGCAGACTGGTGGTTCCTCGCCGTGCAGGCAGATACTCTCCGGCCTTGGAGGGTATGTGATAGATAATTGACACATAACAGTAAGAAAGGCATAACATATTAGGCATGTGAGGTCGGGGCCCGTGAAGTCTTCGACCGTTTTAACTTGACCAGCTGGGTTGTGGGCGGCACCACAAAAGCGAGAGTCCCCCAAAATGTTAACCTAGTTTTAAATTTAAAAAAAAAAAATCGCAAGCAAAAGTCGGATATGTTTTCCTAAGGGTTTTGGCCCAAGGGTGCATAATGAGGCACGCCGCAATTCCGTCTGGAAAAAACACTCCGGATGAACGCAGAAGAAGAAGAAGGTCGGTGCCCTTTGGGGGATCGGGAGTGTAGTGCAGAAGAACTGGCAGATCATCACGACTTAGAGAGAACAATGCTGCAGGCTAGGGGATCTGGCCGAGACTCAAGACTCAGAGGAAAGGCCAGGCAGATACATAATAGACTGCCACTGGTACCTTTAGTACTGGGACTCTTCACTGGACTGTTGAAGATGAGGGCGGAGCACGTATGGGAATGTCCGGAGTTATAAGATTGTCGGGTCTTTTCTGTTTGTCTGCTTATCTTCCTGACTGTGTATCTATTGATGTGTCTGTCTGCCAACCAGCCAGCCAACCAGCCAACCAGTCAACTATCAACCACCCGACCTGCGTGTCTATCCGTTTTCCTTTCTTCGGAAAGTTTCAATTCTCAACGCAGCCTCTCGTATATGCATGTTCTGGTTCCTATTATCAATCCACGACCTGCCGTTGTGTTAGTTATTCCAGCTGCCGTGAAGTCGAGCCTTGCTAGGTAACCCGGTTTCTCACGGCCAAGTTAAGAATCTACAATTTTGTGTAGCGCTAGTGAATTGCTTATCTGGGTGCTGCAGAATCAATTCTGAACACGTGCACATCTGTGTAAACATACACAGGGGGCGGCACCTTCATTGATTTAACCGATTCTTTTTGCTGGGAATAGAACATTGAATCGCAAGGCGTATGTACAATGCTCGTCGGTATGCTACCGGGGTCCCACAGGGGAAGTGGAGAATAGGAGCACTGTAGACATCCTGTGCATGCCGTAAAAGGCGACTGAGGAGGGTTGGTCTGAGACTGGCCATGTCACACCAACCGCCGTCCTATGTAAGGCTTGGCAAGCATATAATCCATCATGAGCTTTAACTGATTCAATGCCGAAGGATAATATATCGCCAAATGTGACTTACCGTTTGGACGGGAGGACGTTTTATCTCCATACTAAGGTCATAGTGTTATTTGTTTCGTGTCGAGGTACCTTTCGCAATGTTACTACTCAGTGTATGGACATTTACATTATAATACCTGTTTATTTTATTGTACGCCGCGTTAGTTCCAAACCTTCTTGTCCATTTGGAACGGAATCAGTTAAGGACTAAAGAAGACCAGAAGAAAACAGACATTCAATGTTCAATAAACACACATAAAGCACAATGATTTAGAATTGTCATCAAAATACAAACGTAATTCAACACGGGGCATACCAACGTGTGTTCCGCGTGCCTCAAATTCTGAACATGTAATGGCCCAGGTAGTTCCATAAGCCAGTTGTTACGAACGTCACCCTTGTTTAATGTAGACTTATTGTGTTTTAATTTCATATAGCCAGCGCTGCGGAAAAGGGGTTGCTACACCGCATACGGTCTTTGAAACACGGCTCCTGTCGGTTTGGAAGCAGGCCGCCTTGCGCTGATGTTCATAAAATAGTATGAGTACCGGTAGTTCAGAAAGCAATGGCAAACTACTGAATTTGCTCAGAGATCACAAGCAGCACACGCAAAAGAATTCGGGGTTGACTGCGACGTCCTGTAAAGTATATACAACTAAGGGAAAAAAGGGGGGAAGACTACATATAATTTTGCTTGTATCTCTGTTAGTTTTGTTCTTGACAAGGGTAGTGACTACCGAATCATAGGACAGCTTTGTGGTTTTGTATTCATTCTGTATCATTACTTGTCTCAGTTTGCATTACACGAGTATTATTACATTATTTTCATCAATTTCCCTTACGTTAATTATTATGTGTACAAAGATTAAGTGCCTATTATAGTCAGGTTTGTATCTGTGTTTGTTTTTATTGTATCCCAAGGATCTAATAATACCTTTTTGTTCCATTATATACTCCGCCCTCTATCATGTGTCTTCCTGCTAGTGATAAAAAGAATCCTTGATTCCATCAGAGGTTGTAGTACGTGATCATAGATTTGAGTTTCATTTTGTAAGGGACGACCAACTATAAGCAGTATCGTGTCTCCATGGCTGAACCAAAGTGTATCTCTCGGAGACCAATCAATCGGCCCAATCAAATCGAAAACACAGGCATAGACTGGACAGTAGAGCCACTTCAGTCCCTGTAGGTGTACTAACTATTTATATGTTACAAACAACGCTTGAATGAAATAGGACTAATGAAACTAGAATATTATACAATAAGAAAGAGACCAACATCGTTCTTTGGTCATGTAATGAGAAGAGAGGCGTTGGAGAACATCGTGACGACTGGAAATATGAAGAGGGAAAAGAGACAGTGGCCGACCAAGAGAAATTATGCTGGATGGATTGAGACGGTGGCATGGGGAATATCAGCAGCATAGTTGATCCAGAACACCAAAGACCAAGATATGTGGAGAACTGGCTGGCATGGCACTTGATGATGAAGAAACCTTCGGAACATTGACCGTGGGTCAGTTATGGTGACTTTCCTCTTGCATTTTGTCTCAGATACCCATTTCAAAGATTAAATGACTGCCTCCACCTACATTCCAATACCAAATGTATTTAAACACACTCCCATTTGCTGTGCGATGGTCTTGTCCCTCCGACTATCTGTGAGGCTTCATCTTCAATAGAGCCACATTATTACACCTACTTATACTGTATTCTCCTCCCCAAAGAATGCGCGAAATGAAATGATAAATGGAGTAAACTTAAGGAAACTATTTATAAAACAGCGGTAGGGGTTTACGGCACTGTGGATCATAAGAGGCAGGACTGGTTTGCCGCAAACAGCGAGACTCTGCAGTCCTTGATTGATATAAAAGAAGATAGCTCTCTTAAGAAACAAGGAAAGACCAACGCGTAACACTCTGAGTGAGCTGAAGCAAGCGAGGAAGGATGTACAAAAGGCTGCCAGGCAGTGTGCGAATGACTATTGGATCAAGTTATGTGAGTCCATTCAAATCGCAAGTGATAAGGGAAACATCAGAAGCATGTATGAAGGGATAAAGAAAGCCTGTGGTCCAATGATCAAAAGAAGTGCACCGCTGAAAACCTTGACTGGAGAAATCATCACTGATAAGAAACAGCAGATGGATAGATGGGTCGAGCACTATTTAGAGCTTTACTCAAGTGAGACCAAGCTAGCGGATGATGCCCTCAACGCCATAGAGGCCCTACCAACTCTTGACCACATGGACACACTTCCCACTATAACAGAAGTTAAGTGTGCTATAAATGAGCTTGCATCTGGCAAGGCTCCAGGTAAGGATGGGATTCCAATAGAGGTAATCAGGAGTGGGCAAGACACACTCGCTCTACAGATCCACTAGCTAATAGAGCTATGCTGGCGAGAAGGACAAGTCCCACAGGATTTCAAAGATTCAAACATCATAACGCTGTACAAGAACAAGGGAGATCGGAGCGACTGTAACAACTATAGGGGTATCTCACTTCTGTGTATTGTTGGGAAAGTATTTGCCAGAATTGTCCTGCACAGACTTCAAGTCCTGGGAGATCAAGTCTACCCCGAATCACAGTGCAGCTACCGTCAGAACCGGTCTACCATTGATATGATATTCTCATTGCGACAGATGCAAGAAAAATGCCGGGAACAAAATCAGCCACTGTTTATTGCCTTCATCGACCTCACAAAGGCATTCGATTTGGTCAGTCGTGAGGGTCTGTTCAAAGCACTAAAGAAGATTGGCTGCCCACCAACTCTTCTGTCCATTGTGGAATCGTTCCACACAGGCATGAAGGGTATAATCAAGTTTGATGGCTCAACTTCAGAAGAGTTTGAAATCAAGAGTGGAGTTAAGCAAGGTTGTGTACTAGCCCCCACCCTCTTTGGGATATACTTTTCACTTCTACTGAAATATGCCTTTCGTGATCAGGATGACGGTATATACATTCACTCACGCTCAGATGGTGGCCTCTATAATGCTCAGAGATTGAAGGCCAAGACCAAAATTAGCAGGGTACTAATCAGAGAGTTGCTTTTTGCGGATGATGCTGCGATTACGACCCACTCTGAGGAAGAATTACAACATCTACTATCTGCATTCTCCAATGCTTGTTCTGAATTTGGTTTAACAATTAACAAAAAGAAGACACAGATTATGTCACAAGGTGCACATGGTGTACCATCAATCTTTATTGACGACGCCGAACTGGAGATAGTAGACCATTTTACATATCTAGGATCAGAGGTAAATAGCAAATTATCCCTCGATCATGGAAATCAACATCAGGATTGGCAAGGCAGCAACAACAATGAACATGTTA
>JACEFZ010028324.1:177500-217963 GCA_014155875.1 Cepaea nemoralis
GTGGGCCATGTCCTTATGTATTCTGTTATTCTTGGTAAACAAGGGGAACCGGCTTTCGGAAGCTCTCAGTTCTCTTGTTCCCTCAAATATCCATGAAAGATAGTTCTTTGGGTTATCTTCATGCCACAAATCTTACATGGAGTGAGTAGATATATGTCTCTCGTTTCGGGTAAACCCGAGGGAACGCCTTGCGCCAAATGTGCACTGGTGCGGCTGCTAAGAATTAATGGCCTGGCAAACAAGTACCGTTTGCAAGTTGCAACTTGTCAAAGTTAATTAAAGATAACGACAGAAGTGCAACAGACTACTGAGACAATTAAAAGGTCTCCTACTGGTGGTGGAGAAAGGGTCCTCTGCTATGGAAAGTGACTATGTCTTCTAACGGACATTATCACTAGTGCTTCTAGGCTAACGCCAATATGTCCGACGAGGCCAACTCAGGGTTTGGTGCGGTTAACTCCGAAACAGAGGCAAGGTCCAGGTCGTGAGGCAAGGACATGTTGCATGACTGGTGCATTGCCGGTTTTTTTCAACAACATACGCCTGAGAGCAGTTGTTGTCTGGAGGGAGCCTAAGAGTGATTTTCTTGCATACTCATTTTATACCAGACATTAAAAGGCACCCATCCATTATCCCTCCACGAACACCTCACCGTATCTGCAACCGTAAAGCTTTTCATAGGTCAGTGAGGACCTGGTGCCGAATTAATTCATGTGGCAATGAACAGAAGTCCTCAACACACCAGTCGCTTGGATTCTACAAAAGCCGGTTGAAGCTACAACCCGTTGCTGGAGAAGGAAGGAGATTCAGACATCTTTGGTGAGATATATCTGGACAGATCAGACAGTATCTGAAGCTGGATCTTTGACTGTGGTGACTGGAGGCTCTGTGTCAAAACTTTACCAGTGTAGTGTCTGTGTAGATCTATCTGTTTATCTGCCTTTATGTGTTCCTGTGCTGTTCTTGATTAGGTTAATAAAATTACTTCCAAGTTGTTCTGACGACTGCCATGTTATTTATGTGTCAGCCAGAAGAACACTGCAGGAAATAGGTCCCTAGGTCGAAAGGAAGCGTGACAGTGAGTCCAGGGAAAACGGAGGAGGGTTGGCAGGTAAAGACCTATTCCAGCCAGGGCTATAGAAGATTAATTAAACATTGTGACCGGGCTATTTGGGACCCTCCACGTAGCATTGTTACAATTTCTGGGGGCACGTCGCGGGATATTTGAAATCCTGGTGGAGTTCTGGCTGATTTAGTGATAGGGGACAGATATCCTTGTTTTCTATCAATAGGTTCTGCCTACCGTGCCTGGCTATTGTCTATACTCTTCCTGACACAGACTGACCGACATACGACGTGTTGTGGTCGTGTAATGTAACTTGTTGTGTATTTGTGAGGCAGGTGAATAGGACAATTACCTCTTCCCTTACCCTCTGAGTTTAAGATGGCATCAGCTGGGTTTAATGTCGCTGACGTACAGGCTACAGGGCGTGAAATGGGTTATGATGGAGCGGAGTTACAGAAATATGTGCAGGAGGTGGAAAGAGACTACAGACAGGCTGTGCGCGAAGCCAAGAGGATTGAGGCGGAGGCTGAGGTTAGGAAGATGGAGGCCGAGCAGGCAGTCAGAGACCATGAGTTCCGTATGAGAGAGTTGGAGCTGAAAGCTCAAACTGCCAAGGAAAGAGACGGTGCAGTGGGAGACACAGTTCTCCCTGACTCAACAACTTCTGGTGGCGGTCCATACCAGGCAATGAAGTTCCCATTGCTCCCGTTCGATGAACACAAAGATAAGATCGACCAGTATCTTCACAGATTTCGGTCGATGGCTTTGGCTATGGGATTGGAGCGAGGGAAATGGAACTTGAAACTCTCACAGGGCCTGAGGGGGACCGCGTACGAGGTCTATTCTAGGTTGCCACCTGGTATGGAGAATGACTATGAAGCCCTGGAAAAAGCACTATTGAAAAGGTTCCAGATGACAGCTCATACTTATCGACAACAGTTCAGAAAGTCGAAGAGAGAGCCAGGAGAGATGTTCGCAGCCTACAGTGTCAGACTGAAGTCTTACCTTTTGAAGTGGATGTCATTAGCTGGATTTGCTAACGACTATGAAAGTTTGGAAGAATTGGTGGTCGTGGACCAAATGAAGAGAATGATGCCTAAGCCATTGCAAACCTTCTTGCTTGAAAATGGGGCAGAAAGGTTAGACCTAGTCAACACGTTGGCGGAAAGGTATGTGCTAGCTCATGGAGATAATGGGGAATTGTCACAACCCAATCCCCGACCACCAGACACATGGTCTGGAAAGAAGAAGAACCCTAAAACAGCTCACACTAAGAAGGAGGATCCTTTCGATAAAGTTCCTAGTAAGAAACCCTCTGGTAAGAGTCCACCTGGATCTCCTAAAAGAAAGTGGAGTGAAAAGTGGTGCGCCTATTGCAAATCTCCCACACACAATACGGTTGATTGCCGGCGTAAACAGAAAGACTCTCACTATGCTGCTTGTCTTGTAGAAACCGGGGAAGGGTCTCACAAGGAGGTAGAAGGGAGGGATCTTGGGAACAAAGATTTAGAAAAACCACCAGTAGTAGAAACGGTACTTGTGAACGGTCAACCAGTTGAGTGTCTCTACGACACCGGTCTGCAGTTTGAGGCTGTAATTTCATCACACTTAGTGAGTCCAGAGCAGCTAACCGGAGAATCTATTGAGATTCAAACGGCGACAAAGAGTGCGGTAGCGATGTCTCTTCCAATTGCGAAGGTAGACATCAAATCAAAATATGTTACCGGCACTATACAGGCAGCCGTTCTGCTAGATCCTATCTTCCCAATGATCTTGGGTTGTCGCTACGTCTTTCTAGGGATTCCAACCGAACCCATGTACGTAGGGGCAATGCAAACCAGATCTCAATCGGAGGATGAGCAGACGCCGGCCTTGATCGTGAATCCCTTGCCTGGGGAGTTACGAGCTGCTCAAAGCCAGGATGCTACTTTGCAACCTTGCTTCAACCAGTTGCCAAAAAGTTCTGACCCACCAAGACGGGGTCAGTATTATATGAAGAATCGGTTACTGTACCGGAGAGCCGGAGTGGAGGATCGCCAGCATGGACAGCTGGTAGTTCCTAAGGCTTATCGGGAACAGCTTCTTCATATGGGACACACCATTTCTTTCAGTGGACATATGGGTGTCGGGGCAACTCTCCAGCGCATTTCCTGCCATTACTACTGGCCAGGGATGACTGGAGACGTGCGTAGGTACGTCAAGTCGTGCCCAGAGTGCCAGCGTGTGGCACCAAAACACTGGACGGCTCCGGTAGTCCTGGGAGACATGCCCATTATGAACTCTCCTTTCGAGAGAGTGGCCATCGATCTTGTTGGTCCTCTTCCTAGGACTAGGAAGAGGAATAAGTACATTCTCACGATGGTGGATTGCTGTTCCATGTGGGGTGAGGCGATACCTTTGGCCACAATCGACTCTAAGCGAGTGGCTGATGCACTGATGGAGACCTTTACTAGGTTGGGATTTCCCAACCAGATCCTAACGGACAATGGGTCTCAGTTCTGTGGTAAGCTGATGGAAGAAGTCTTTCGTATCTTCCAGACCAACCACATTCATACCAGCCCGTATCACCCTCAGTCTAATGGGCAAGTAGAGAGGTTTAATGGTACCTTGATGACCATGCTTCGGAAGCTGGCTCAAGAGAAACCAGACAGATGGGATGAGTATATCTCAGCCGCCTTGTTCGCCTATCGGGAGGTTCCCCATGGGTCGACCGGGTTGCCACCAGCCACTCTACTATTCGGGAGGCCAATCAAGGGTCCCTTAGAAGCCTTATTGAGATGTTGGACAGAGGAGGAAACTTCTGAAGAAGCTATATCCTCTTATAAATACGTCGAAGAGTTAACGAAAAAAACTCCAGACGGGTTGGGCTTTGGCAGCTCAGAATCTGAGGGCGGCCAGAAGAGACACGCGGCCTACTACAATAGAAGGACGAAAGATAGGTCTCTTAAGGTGGGGGATCGGGTTCTGTTGTTACTTCCAGTAGGTTCCAATAAACTCGAGATTGGTTGGCAGGGACCTTTCCCGGTGGAAAGGGTTGTGTCCCGCACCAACTATGCCATCCGGATCAGGGGAAAATCCAAAATCTTCCACATTAACCTTCTCAAAAAGTTTGAAGAACGATCTGATGGTACTTCTCTCCCACTCATGACTATGGCGGTCGCGATGGAAACTGAATCGGGCGAAGACGCGGATCGGGGTTATCCATTACACCCTGGGGAAACCTATAGGGATGTCCATATAAATCCTGATCTGTCGGCTGAAGAAACAGACCGTGTCATCCGGTTGTTAGAGTCCCATCAGCAAATTCTTACCGATCGGCCAGGGCGGACAGGGTTGGTCGAGTTTGATATGACTCTGACTACCCAAGACCCAGTTCGCCAGAAAATATATCCAGTACCCTTTTCGAAAGAGAAGGCCCTGGAAACTGAAATCCAGAAGCTTCTGGACGATGACATCATCACTCCTTCGACTTCTCCTTATAATGCCGGGGTTGTCTTGTTGAGGAAGCCAAGCGGGGAGCACCGCTTATGTATTGATTACAGGCATTTAAACAGTTGTACGACATTCCAAGTTGAGCCGTTACCAAACACAAATCAACTGTTTGCCAGATTAAATAGGGCAAAGTACTTCTCAAAAATTGATTTAAGCCGGGGATATTATCAGATCCCTGTGAAACCTGAGGTTCGGCCAATGCTCGCTTTCAGTACTCCGAGCGGCCATTACGAATTTAAGGTGATGCCTTTTGGGCTGAGCAATGCGCCCAGTGTGTTCACACGCATGATGAGAAAGTTATTAGACCCTTTAAGGGATCCTTCTGTTGTCTCGTTTATGGATGATATTCTCATCGCATCTGACAATATGAAAGATCACCTGAAATCCTTGGAAAAGATCTTCATAAGATTGAAAGAGGAGGGGTTAACCGCCCGTCCGGCCAAATGCATGATTGGCTATCAATCCTTGGAATTTCTGGGACACACTATTACCCCAGGGGGACTGGGACCGGAAGAAAAGAATATTGAGAAGGTCCGTCTCGCACCCCGTCCTAAATCCAAAAAAGATGTTAGGTCTTTCTTGTCTTTGTGTGGGTTTTACCAGAAATTTATTCCGAGGTTCAACGAAATTGCGGCGCCGTTAACTGAGACCCTGAAGAAAGGATCACCAGATCTTATAGTCTGGACCCCGAGCTGTGAAGAAGCTTATGGGAAGCTGAAACAGGCTTTGGTGGATAGGCCAGTCCTGCAACTCCCAAATTTGGAGAAAACGTTTGTTCTGAGAACTGACGCGAGTAACATAGGGATTGGGGCAACTCTGTTGCAGGAAGGGCGAGATAATCCTTCGGTGCTGTGTCCGGTGGCATATGCCAGTCGAAAACTGTTACCCGCCGAACGGAATTACTCCACCGTCGAACGGGAATGTCTAGCTCTAGTGTGGGCGGTACAGAAATTTCAACCTTATCTGTATGGAGTCCAGTTTAAAGTACAATCCGACCATCAACCTCTGACGTTCTTGGCAACTTCTAAGAAACTGAATGCGAGGTTAATGAGATGGTCATTGCTCTTACAACCGTATCAGTTCACGGTCGAATACATCCCCGGAAGGGAGAATGTGGGAGCAGATTTCCTATCCCGGCATCCTATGGTTGAATGTGAGGGTGGGGTCATTCGAACAGAACCACTGACAGTAGAAAGTCGTCGGGTTCGACTTTCTTAAGAGGGGGCCTATGTAGCGAAACGCCAGTGGGCCATGTCCTTATGTATTCTGTTATTCTTGGTAAACAAGGGGAACCGGCTTTCGGAAGCTCTCAGTTCTCTTGTTCCCTCAAATATCCATGAAAGATAGTTCTTTGGGTTATCTTCATGCCACAAATCTTACATGGAGTGAGTAGATATATGTCTCTCGTTTCGGGTAAACCCGAGGGAACGCCTTGCGCCAAATGTGCACTGGTGCGGCTGCTAAGAATTAATGGCCTGGCAAACAAGTACCGTTTGCAAGTTGCAACTTGTCAAAGTTAATTAAAGATAACGACAGAAGTGCAACAGACTACTGAGACAATTAAAAGGTCTCCTACTGGTGGTGGAGAAAGGGTCCTCTGCTATGGAAAGTGACTATGTCTTCTAACGGACATTATCACTAGTGCTTCTAGGCTAACGCCAATATGTCCGACGAGGCCAACTCAGGGTTTGGTGCGGTTAACTCCGAAACAGAGGCAAGGTCCAGGTCGTGAGGCAAGGACATTTTGCATGACTGGTGCATTGCCGGTTTTTTTCAACAACATACGCCTGAGAGCAGTTGTTGTCTGGAGGGAGCCTAAGAGTGATTTTCTTGCATACTCATTTTATACCAGACATTAAAAGGCACCCATCCATTATCCCTCCACGAACACCTCACCGTATCTGCAACCGTAAAGCTTTTCATAGGTCAGTGAAGGACCTGGTGCCGAATTAATTCATGTGGCAATGAACAGAAGTCCTCAACACACCAGTCGCTTGGATTCTACAAAAGCCGGTTGAATCTACAACCAGTTGCTGGAGAAGGAAGGAGATTCTGACATCTTTGGTGAGATATATCTGGACAGATCAGACAGTATCTGAAGCTGGATTTGTGACTGTGGTGACTGGAGGCTCTGTGTCAAAACTTTACCAGTGTAGTGTCTGTGTAGATCTATCTGTTTATCTGCCTTTATGTGTTCCTGTGCTGTTCTTGATTAGGTTAATAAAATTACTTCCAAGTTGTTCTGACGACTGCCATGTTATTTATGTGTCAGCCAGAAGAACACTGCAGGAAATAGGTCCCTAGGTCGAAAGGAAGCGTGACAGTGAGTCCAGGGAAAACGGAGGAGGGTTGGCAGGTAAAGACCTATTCCAGCCAGGGCTATAGAAGATTAATTAAACATTGTGACCGGGCTATTTGGGACCCTCCACGTAGCATGTTACAATTATTATGATCCTATATACTGTGAACCCATTCTTTACGAACTGATATATACGTTTTTAACACTACTGAATCTAAATTATACAATCACACGGAGTGACACTATGCAGAGCCACCCATTGGGCACTGGAACGTCAACTACACCTCTCCCACGACGCTAGACGGCAAAAGTGGAAGATGACGATTATGATGCTGATGATGCTGATGATTATACCCATTCGCCACAAACATATTCCTCGGATCTACCAGAATTTGTGTTAAATGGCATAATATGGAAGAGTTTAATATAGCGTTACCGTAGCATAGTGGCTAATGTCAAGACTTTGGTCCGGGTTCAAATTCCAGTAGTAACAGAATTCATTTTATTTTTCTATTAGGACGGATCAAGGACAAGCAGCTGTCAGAGCAGCCAGTGAAACATCAGACTGTTTATAAGTGCACTGGAGAATAAGACATAGCTGTATTATTTTCCTATACCTGATCAATATTTATGCGAAAAAATATGAGGTTCGGCAAGGTTGATGAGAGCAGAGAAACTGTTGGTCCATTCATAACTGGTGGAAATTCAGTTCCAGAACTCAGATATGCAGATGTCACCGTCCTCTTCTCAACTAGTGCTAACGGATTGCATTGGCACCTTGCCGTCTTGACAGACGATAGTTTGGTAAATTGTGCTTCATAAAGGCGTAATAACTACAATCCATGGCGGTAACGAATGTGACTGATGAGGCCAATTCGCGCTGTAAATGTTCGTCCAGAATGGAATTTGTTTGTTTTTTTCGTTAATTGTTAAACCAAATTCAGAACAAGCATTGGGAATGCAGACAGTAGACGTTGTAATACTTCCTCAGAGTGGGTCGTAACTGCAGCATCATCTGCAAAAAGCAACTCTCTGATCAGTATCTTCCTAATTTTGGTCTTGGTCTTCAATCTCTGAGCATTTTGGAGTCCGTCATCTGAGCGTGAATGTATGTATATACCACCATCCTGATTACGAAAGGCATATTTCAGTAGACGTGAAAAGTATATTCCAAAGAGGGTGGGCCTTAATACACAACCTTGCTTAACTCCACTCTTGATTTCACACTCTTCTTAAGTTGCACCATCAAACTTGATTATATCCCCCATGCCTGTGTGGAACGATTCCACAATGGACAGAAGAGTTGGTGGGCACCCAATCTTCTTTTGTGCTTTAAACAGACCCTCATGACTGACCAAATCAAATGCCTTTGTGAGGTCGATGAAGGCAATAAACAGTGGTTGATTCTGTTTAAGGCATTTTTCCAGCATTTGTCGCAATGAGAATATCATATCAATAGTAAGTAGACCGGTTCTGACGGAAGCCGCACTGTGATTCGGGGTAGATTTGATCTCCTAGGACTTGAAGTCTGCGCAGAAAAATTCTGGCACATACTTTCCCAACAATACACAGAAGTGAGATACCCCTATAGTTGTTACAGTCGCTCTGATCGCCATTGTTTTGTACAATGTTATGATGCTTGAGTCTTTAAAATCCTGTGGGACTTGTCATTCTCACCAGCATAACTCTATTAGCTGTCCGATCTGTAGCGTGAGTGTGTCTTGCCCACTCCTGATAACCGCTATTGGAATACCATCCTTACCTGGAGCCTTGCCAGATGTAAGTTCATTTATAGCACACTACTTCTTCTTCTTCTTCTTCTTCTTCTTCTTCTTCTTCTTCTTCTTCTTCTTCTTCTTCTTCTTCTTCTTCTTCTTCTTCTTCTTCTTCTTCTTCTTCTTTCGTTCGCTTAAAATATGTCTATAACTGCAATGTTGTCTCTTGTATGAATCTAACAGTCTTTTTTAGTTATAGCACACTTAACTTCTGTTATGTTGGGAAGTGTGCCCAGGATATCAAGAGTTGACAGGGCTTTCAGGGCATCATCCGCTAGTTTGGTATCACTTGAGTAAAGCTCAAAAAAGTGCTCTACCCATCTATCCATCTACTGTTTCTTATCAGTTATGATTTCTCCAGTCAAGGTTTTCTTTTGATCATTGGACCACAGGCTTTCTTCATCCCTTCATACATGCTTCTGATGTTTCCCTTATCACTTGCATTTTGAATGGACTCACATAACTTGATCCAATAATCATTTGCACACTGCCTGGCAGCCTTTTGCACATCCTTCCTAGCTTGCTTCAGCTCACTGCGAGTGTTTGGCGTTGTTCTGTCCTTGTTTCTTAAGAGAGCTATCTTCTTTTTATCAATCAAGGTCTTCTGTGTCTGGCTGTTTTCTGCAAACCAGTCTTGTCTCTAATTATCCACAGTGCCATAAACCCTTACCGCTGTTTTATAAAGAGTTTCCTTAAGTTTACTCCACTTTTCACTTGCTGTACAACTTTCAGATGTATCAGTTAAAGCGTCTCCAAGTTGCTGTTGGAACTCAAAACACGTATCAGTATCGTGGGTGTTAATAATATTAATCCTGGGGCTAGACTTGTGTTTAGCTGTGTAGATTCTCTTTGGTCTCAGTCTAACCCTTGCAACAACCAAAGAATGATCCGTATCACAGTCAGCACTGTGGTAACTTCGAGTTAATGTCTCCATAGCACAAAGCCTGGGATAAAATATAAAGACCATGCAGCATGATCCCTCTCTCGGCCTGCCTAGTTCACTCCAGAGGAATGGTAACACCAATACGTCTGGAACAAGACAAGCTTCGATCCTAGACCAGCTGCCAAACAAGGGTTAGGGCCTGGTCTGCCCTGCCATGACATTTAGTCTTTTGTATTTCCTTGCACCAGGATAAGGCTTGGACCCTCCCAATTGCGCTCTTCCGCCAGAAGCCGATGGCACAATGAGAGGTGTCGAGTTTGGTGAGCGCCCCCCAACATTCGGCGCTAACAGAAGCAGGCAGTACCGTCTACTGTCATACGTTAGCTCAGTCATATCTAAGACCTGCCACACAGCTAACGGATTAAAAGAGTTAATACCGTCTGTGAAGAGACAATAAAAATAGAAATATCTTCTGGACTTGAAAGCAAAACAATTATGACCAACGGCAAAACTACACACCAATCAAGATTAACAATCAACAATGAAGGAATTAAAACTGTCACAAGTTGTGTATATCTTGGCTACATCATCAATTACTACTAGGAGGTTCAAAATAAGTCAAACGTAGACTGCCCAATGCAATGCAGAGGTTAACAATTATTTGGATCTATTTGCACAAAACCAGCAAATAAATTAAAGTAACATTTTCGAGAACATCCATATGTCATGTCAGCCAAGGACCATTTATTTCATAATCACCAAAGAAGAAAATCCGGGCTTTTGAATATAAAATTAGAGGGGAAATATTTTTAAATGACGCTGACCAAGAAGAAGTGAAATACATATTTAGATTCTACAAGATCTAAACATGGAATAAATCAGATAAAGAAAAGGCATCTTGTCTAGAACACTGAAATGCTCGTGGTTCTTGTGAAAACAAATCTGGGGCTACAAAGCTCAACAGAATATGTGGGCAGGCAGAGCCCACAAGCCCAGTGAAGGCAATCCAGAAAAAGAAACCGCCGAAGTCGGAAGATGTTTAACCAAGTTACACGGGACTATAAAGCGTACATCTACACACCACAATGAATGCTACGCACCTCGCACAGTAAACATTGACCGCAGAAAAAGAAGAAGGAGAAGACAAATTGAAATACTGTGGCCATATTACACCTGGTAGTGGTTTGGAAGGTGAGTATTTGCTTCTAGTTCGTCGTTTTTAATATGACGAACTAGAAGCCAATACTGACCAAAGAAACCACCAGAGGAGACGGACACAAAGGAACACCCGCCGGCCAATCCCCCAGCTGATGTCACAGGCATAAACACTTTAAGATTGAAAAGCCAGTCAATGGTCAGTGATTGTGCAGCCCGTAAATTTAGGTAGTTAAGGGTAACTGTATAAACGTGAATAACTGCGATTGCGCATATCATGTTGTGAATTTATTGTGTGCGAAATAGTGAAATTGTAGAAATGAAGTACGTCAGTCTCCTGTTGTGATTGAAGTTCGTAGATGTGTTGTAGTGTCGACTAACTGTACAAATTCTGCGGTCTAACATTGTAAACTAATACTTACCAGGTGTAATGAGTAAATGGAATCAAGCTGCACATGGGCTCGAAGTGTAGCTGTCCAGGACAACAGAGAGCCCATTGTTCATAATTATTAGAGCCATGTTTCCTGTGGCACTCACAGAAGATTTGTTTATGGCAATCGGATGTCTAACGCTCATGGTACAAGTAACGCCATGGCTTAAGCTACAGTCCATGGCATAATCTCGTCGATGGCACAGGTCATGAGAATGCACAATGTAGGGGTATTGGTAATGGGGAGGGGGAAATAGAATTTCTTCACCAGGGTATGATCTGAGATACCTTCAGTGAAGGATCTTCAACATGATGATGATGATGGATTTGGTGTTGAGTATTTGTTTCAATTTTATAGGAAATGTAATCCGGCACTATTGCGAAGATGTTACGCAATTCGTAATCCTGCATACCGCGTTCGAAATACAGCTGCTGGAGATTTTGAAGCAGGCCGCATTGCGTTGGTTTTCATACAATGGTATGGGTTCTGATCGTTCAGAAAGCAACGGCAAACTACTGAACGTAAACTTGCCAAGAAATCACAAACAGTTCCTGTAAAGGATATGCATGTAAATGTAATATGACTATGCCATCATTGCCTATAATAGTTGAAAGTCCAAGATTCGGAACACCAACGACAGTGTATTTGAAGAGCTAACTTTAGGTTCACTGCTAGACAACCGCATCAACAACCCCATTATCATTATCATCCGGTTGTTTTTCCTTTCGGGAACTTAGTCCTTTTCTCATCCTCACGTGAGTCTCAATCATAAGACAGATGTCTAGGCTCCTCTGCTGTCATATGTAAATTAATGTTCACTTCTGCGTTGTGATCTTCCTCTTCTCCTCCTCCACGGTACCCTTAAGTCCATAGTTATCTTTTCTAGATGTTAGTATCTTTTTCTTTTACATGTTCAAAATGTTTCCATTTCTTTCTTTCTTTCTTTTAAAAAAATTGTTTTCCTTTATTTTCTTTTGTTTTTAAACTAGCAAATCTTCTTCAATAGGTAGTTTTGTTCTCCTTTTAATCCAGTAAATGTCTTGTGTAACCCGTACGTTCAAACGCTTGAACACCTATATTAAAATTAACCACTTTCATTCGAGCAACCACATTCAAATGCGTATATTAAAACCTGTAAAACAATTATACTCATAGAGACTTCCGGTCATGAACATGGAAGAAAGGCAGTGAAACGGTTACGGCCACTGGATTGTTTATGCTCGTGGCTACCATTTGCATCCGCATTTTCCTCATGTTGGACTGGTAGTTTATGGTTCCGTCGCCCAGCTACTGAGTTGAGTGCATGGCGCGATGCTGTGAGCTGCGAATTTCGTATGAAAAGCTTTTATATCTGTCCGAGGTTGTGGAACGTGAACTGCATGTTCAGAGCAATGGCGGCTAGCTATGTCCCAGAATTGACCGGTTTTTGTGCCTTATGAGGAATTGTGTGGCTGCTGGTCTTCTAGGGACCGCCGTTTCCATCGACGATGAACTGCATTTCTTGGAGGACTTTTGTGTTGGCATTCTGGCGACGGCATTGTGTACAGTGCAGTGAAATGTTTTTTACATCTGTTCGAGGTTGTTTTGTTGCGTGAACTGCATTTCGGAGAAAAACTGGCGTGGCTTGCCAGAAACCATCTAGAAACGGAACAACAATATCTAGAAATATCGAGACTTTATAGGCGAACATCCGGTTGGGAAAGTGACTCCACTTCCATCAAGGATGAACTGTATGTTTCGTAGAGGACTTTTTTGGTGACATTCTGGCGGTGGCATTATGCACGGTGTGCCTGAGCAGGCTGTTGTTTGTCGAGACTCCTGTTTTTTCCACTTTTCACATAGGACAGTGGGGAACATTTTATGGGATATTCACTGGCACAGGAACGGAGCATAACGGGGACGACCGGTTGCTGTGATGTTGGAACCGCGACTAACTAGCTAACTAACTCATAGAGACTATCGTAAAGTGGTGTTATAGTGTGGCCATACATAAGAACTTGTCGCATGTCATGGAAACGAAAGCATACACATCTGACGATGCTAGCTATGCAGGGAATAAAGGTGCGGCTGTTGGAAGAAATAAACGAAGCTACGTATGTTGGTCACAATGAAAGACTACTTGACTGCTTTCATTTCTTCTTCTTCAGTCACTTATTCTTTAGTGGAGCACAGTTTCTCACCCAACTCATGCCCAGCCGTCCTATAGTTTGCTATCTCCTGCAGTTCCTTCAATGTCACGTCTACTTCTCTTCTACGTGAGTGTTAGGTCTTCCTCTATTTCTTTTACTGGTTACTGCAGTTCCTTCATTGTCGCCTCTAATTCTTTTCTACGTGAGTGTTAAGTCTTTCTCTATTTCTTTTACTGGCTCCTGCAGTTCCTTCAATGTCGCCTCTAATTCTCTTCTACGTGAGTGTTAGGTCTTCCTCTATTTCTTTTACTGGTTACTGCAGTTCCTTCATTGTCGCCTCTAATTCTTTTCTACGTGAGTGTTAAGTCTTTCTCTATTTCTTTTACTGGCTCCTGCAGTTCCTTCAATGTCGCCTCTAATTCTCTTCTACGTGAGTGTTAGGTCTTCCTCTATTTCTTTTACTGGTTACTGCAGTTCCTTCAATGTCGCCTCTAATTCTCTTCTACGTGAGTGTTAGGTCTTTCTCTATTTCTTTTGTTATCTACTGCAGCTCCCCAATGTCGCCTCTAATTCTCTTCTAAGTGAGACTTAGGTCTTTCTCAATTTATATTGCCACGGGGCTTCCAGAAGAAAGGACTTTCTAGTGACACTATTTATGATCAGGCCTTCTCAGTGAGTCCCATCCAGTGCTAACGTCTTTTCCTCCCCTCTTGCTTCGTTGAAATATGTCCAATACTTTCCCTAAGCTCGACATTAATAATTCAGTCCAGACATCTTAGTCCTTGTAGTCTGCTCAGGCACCTGTTAATGTATGTTTGTATTTTATTAGCTTTAAACTCAAACGTAGTCCATACAAATGTAACTACTTCTGGTAAACTGGACTGATTTTTGCTTTTCTGGGGTGGGGGGGGGGGGGGGGGGGACAATAAACCAGTGTTCCTCGCGATGAGGCGAACACATTCCGACTTCTGAGGTATTTGTAATTTACGTCCTCAAATCAAGGACTAGAGATAAACATTTTAGGCCAACTGATCGTACTGATCTAAAGTTTTAGTTGAATTGTTTATGGATGGTACTAGGTTTAGTTCCTTTTGACTTCCGCAAATTTCCTAGTGCTATGAAAATCCCCCCTTGCCATTATTATTCTTATATTAATATCTGTTTCTCTTTCCTCCATCTGTGTTGACTCCGCTATTTAGGTACAGTAAAACCTCGGTTTTCGTTACCTTCGGTTATCGACGGTTTCGGTTTCTTCGATTTTTTTTCGGCGAAAACTTTGTTTCTGTTTTTGTCGATTGCCACGGATTTCGTCGGCGCGCCCACATGATCTCGCTGCTAATTTTGCGAAAACAAAGGGATCACCGTGTTATTCTGATAAATTTGGCGTTGTTTTCCGTTGTGTGAGCATCACTTGATCACAATAAAATACGAGAGCGGCATTAAGATTGCTGACATCGGCCGCATGTACGGGAAGTCGCCATCCACGATAAGTTTCATTGTGGTGAAAAAGACAGAAATAAAGGAGGTTATTCTAGCGAAAGGCGTGAATGTGCTAACGAAACAGAGATCGCAATCAATTGAAGATGTCGAACAGTTATTATTAATTTGGATAAATCAAAACCAGTTAGATTCTGTATTGGAGGCAATCATATGTGAAGAAAAAAAAAACCAGACTGTTGTATGCCGATCTCGTTAAGAAAATGCTTGGAACGAGTACTTAGTGATTTTAAGGCCAGCAGAGGTTGATTTGAAAAATGCAAGAGGCGCACTGACATACACAGTGTTACTAGGCATGGCGTGGGTGTGAGTTCGGACGAATCTGGGGCAGAAAAATAGTATTAAACACTATATTAATTCTCTTTAAAATGAGTATTGGTATGCTTTTTGGAGTGTCTAGAATGAATTAATTGGATTTACATTGATTCATACGGAAATAATTGCCTCGAGTTTTGTCGGTTTCGGATTTCGCTGATTGTTTTCGGACGAATTATCAACGAAAACCGAGGTTTTACGGTAAATGTATAACTCCACATTTTAAAGTGAGGATTCACCGAAGCAGATTGGATCATAAGTTATTTAATTTGCTATCGCTTTCAACAACGGAGATGAGATGCCTGAGAAGAATACTCAATGTATGTAGAAAACAGAAAATCAGAAATGCAGAAATCAGGACTAAAGTAGGAATTATAGCAGCGTTAGACTTCATTAGACAACAACAATTTAAATGGTTCGACCATCTAACTAGGCTACCAACTTACAGTATACCACAAGCAATGATTTACAGATCCAAATGGAACCAGAAGAAGAGGCCAACCACGTAAACGATGGACAGAGGGAATAAAAGAGTCTATGGGAATCTCAAGAACTGTGTCTTTGATAGGTTCAAAAGCAACTGAAATCATGGAAAGCGGCGAAATGTCTTTGATGTTTTGGCGAAAATGTATTGTCTTCATGCTAACAAACTTGTTTTATAGTAATTGACGTCAATTCGAGTAACGACGCAAGGCATATCCGTTCCACTATATGACATGCTTCTCGTAAGGAAATTCCCGTGCACCATTATTGAACACTGAAGGTTCTATGTGAAGATGTAAAACATTTCATGATATGCACTTACAAACAAACATTGAGATTTGTTGTACAACCTCCAGAACAAAAGTTTTTTTTTCGTAGGGTGTACATAATGATAAGGTTATATGCTAAATCTCATCATTTCCCCTTAGTTGGTTACTGAGTGGTGGATTTTTTTTTACGGAAGAAAACATTTGTGAACACACTATACAACCCATGGCGATAGCGAATGTGAGCTCCTATAGCACAAAGCCTGGGCTGAATTGTAACGACCATGTGTTGCCCATGCAGCGTGATCCTTCTCTTGGCCTGCCTAGTTTACTCCAGAAAAAAGGTAACACCAATGCATCTGGAACAAGACAAGCTGCAGAACCTGCCGGACCAGCAAAGCAATGCTGTAACTGTCTGTCTGTCGGAGTTTCGATTCTAGACCAGTTGCAGACCAACACTTAGGACCTGATCTGCCCTGCCACTACATTTAATCTTTAGGTTGAATTTCCTAGGACTAGAGCTTATCCCTCTCAATTGAGCTCCTCCGCCCGAGGCCGTAGACACAATGTGGGGTGTTGGGTTTGGTGAGTATCGCCCAACATTCGGCGCTAACAGAAAGCAAATAGTACCATCTTCTGTCAAGCGGTAGCTCAGTCATGTCTGACTAAGACCTGACAGATAATCCAATCTATAGTCAGTAAACATAATGAACGTGACAATAGACATCCTTATCAGACTCCTATTCTTATTTCTATGTCCATTTTAGTTCTCTCTCACGAAGAACTCTGTCTTTCATGTGTTTATATTTTTCCTTTATTAAATTAACGATTTTCTGTGAGATCCCATTGTGCCTCACAAACACACAAAGGGATTACCTGTCTTTATATTTTTCCTTTATTAAATTAATGATTTTCTGTGAGATCCCATTGTGCCTCATAAACACACAAAGGATTCCTTTCATTGCTGTCAAAGGCCTTTTCATAGACCACAAATCTAATAGAAAGTGGCGATTTCAGTTCAATGATATTCGTAATGTAGTTATCGGATGATAGCAGGGTTTATTTGGTCAGAAGCCTGTCTCTTTATTCCACAGTTATTTGGCAACGACATCTCTTAATCTATCCAGAATTATTCAGCTTCGCATCTTCCCTAGAATTAACAAAAACATTATTGCCCTATAATTTTTCGCTCTATTTTATTTTCTTCTTTCTTTGGCGGCTCTTTTATGTATTCGTTTGATGTATTTTTAATTTCATATACATAATGGTCTATATCTTTACCGGACATTCATATGTACAATATTATATACTTTGTTTTTCTTCGCATGCTTTGAACTCAAGCGTAGTCAATACACGAGCTACTATCTCTAGTCCACTGGGCTGATGTTTACGTGTGGATTAGCTTTCCCTATTACCAGTTTCCCTCGCCATCAGGTGAACCCACTCCGACTTCAGAGGCACTTGTAATTTACGTCCCCAAGTCAAGGACGACAATTCAACATTTTAGTCCAGTGTAGGGGTTGAATCCACTACCTCGCATCACAGGGTATTTAAGAACGAGTGCTTTTATCCATTCTGCCTCGCTGACCTCCTTATATACTCCTGGTAGTTATTATACAGCATGTCATCTTTCTGTTACCCTCTATCCCTGACCGGGACATAAGCCGTCAACCATCTCACCCAAAACTCTTCTGTCCGTTGCTACCCCAGGCAGCTTCGTCCATTCATCCCTGTATTATTCGTGTCTGTTTCTCTTTCTCTTCTCCGTGTGTTTTAGGTCGTCCTCGGTGGCGATGGTGTCACCCACGCGATTCGTAATCCCACATACCACGTTCGAAACACAACTGTGGGCAATATGGAAGCAGACCGTGTTGCTTAGGCTTCCCGTACAAAGGTATGAATGTGCGTCGTTCAGAAAGCAATGGCAAACTACTGAACGCAAACTTGTCAAGAAATCACGAACAGCCAATAAATGCCGAGGCTGACTGCGACGTCCTGTAAAGGATATGCAACCAACTGTTTATTTTACCTTTTTGTTTCCAGACAATGGCCTTTTTAGTTACACTAGTCTCAGATATTTTCTATGTATATCCCTACCCGCCAGAACATCTTTTCCTCACCTCCTGGTTCTCTGGTATTTGCCCAGTTCTCTCCATGAGCTCCACGATGGTGATTCTGTCACATCATTTTATTCCTTCCATATGGAGCAGGCATAAATTCGTGAATGATTGTAGTTTATTTGTAATTGCTTTCGTTGTCCTCCATATGTCGGATGCATGCAAGGAGTCCAGATCGCAGACTGCGTTCCTTTCACCTTGGAATATTTCCAGAATTTACGTCCGGATTATTAGAACTATACAGCATTTACTTTCCATGTATTTACAGATTCATTATTCAACATTTTCTTTACGGTGTAGTCATCGTCATTCTTATACCTCTTCAGGAGGTCAGCATGGCTGAATGGATACGAACGCTTTCTTAAACACCGGGTGTGTTGGTGCTGAGGCAGGGGGTTCAACCCCTACATCGGTCAGTAGGACTAAAATATTGACTTCTCGTCCTCGAAGTCAGAGTGGGTTCGCCTGGTGGCGAAGGACACTGGTAATAGGAAAGCTAATCCACACTCAAAAATGTGGTCCAGTGCTGTTAGAAGTACTGTGTATGGACTATGATGATGATGGCATGATGATTCATGATGGCATGCAGGCAAGAGTACAGGAAAATGGTGAACTGTCTGAACCCTTTCCTGTCACCAATGGAGTGAAGCAAGGATGTGTCCTGGCACCAACACTGTTCAGCCTCATGTTTTCAGCCATGTTGATGAATGCCTTCGAGAACGACGACATTGGAATAGACATCAACTACTGTAGGGATGGAAAGTTATTCAATCTCAGAAGGCTGAACGCTAAAACCAAAATTAACAGCGACACCGTCAGAGAGCTCCTGTTGGCTGATGATTGCGCTCTATACGCCAACTCAGAGGCGGACATGCAACGTAATGTTTCAGTTTTCTCACATGCCTGTGCCAACTTTGGGCTCAATATCAACTTGGAGAAGACTGTAGTTATGTACCAGCCAGCTCCAGGGAATAATCACACTGTGCCGAATATCAAAGTGAATTATCATAGACTAAGTGTTGTGGACAAATTCACCTATCTTGGCAGCACTGTGTCACAAGCTGCCACAATCGATGACGAAGTGAATGCAAGAATCTCCAAGGCCAGTGTGGCCTTTGGCAGACTGTACAAGAATGTATGGGACAGAACTGGAATAAGCCTGCAAACAAAGCTAAAAGTCTACAAAGCAGTTGTATTATCCACACTGCTATATGCTTGTGAAACCTGGACTGTTTATCAGCGACACGCTAGGAAATTAAACCACTTCAACACAGTCTGCCTAAGGAAGCTACTGAAGATTAAATGGCAAGACAAGATTCCAGACACTGAAGTCCTAGAAAGAGCGTCCATGCCCAGTATCTACACTCTACTGATGAAGAATCAGATTCGCTGGGCTGGTCACTTGACTCGCATGCCAGATCACAGGCTCCCTAAACGAATTTTTTTACAGCGAACTGCGTTGTGGTAAACGCTCCCAAGGTGGCCAGAGGAAACGCTTTAAAGACACTCTGAAAATCTCACTGAATGCTTTTGGAATTCATCATGACACCTGGGAGGCTGCAGCCAGAGACCGAAATTCGTGGCGTGCATCATTACGCAAGGGTGCAGTCATATGTGAGGCAACCAGGACTGCAAGAGCTGTGAAGAAAAGGCAGGACAGAAAAACACTGCAGGAAATCCTCCTCCAGAAACGTCAAGCATTCTTTGCCCACATTGTCAAAGAACATTTCGAGCCAAAATAGGCCTTATCAGCCATCTTAGAACCCACGGCTCCATACCTTCAACCTCACTGGATGAAATGAATGGTCATCATCATTCTTGATGGACAAACAACAGTATGGACTATGCTTATGTTCAAAAGCGAGCGAGTGCCAAAAATAAAAACCTCCTTAATGGCCATTTAAAGGAGGCCGGGTGGGATTTCTGAAGCAGCAACAGATGCTCCCAGAAGTCAGTCCGCCTGCAGCTGTTTAACACGCACTTCCTGCTGTTGTCAAAACATTTCTGGCGGGAACAGCTCAAGATGGCGGAAGAAGATGGCGGCTGATAACATCCGGAGATTCATCAACGTCTGTTAGAACGAAATCAGCAAGAGCTGCCATTCATTACAGCCAGTCTTCGAGGTGGAGATGGCACATGGTTATTTTACAGATGTCACAGCATGTTTTTCTGATCACATGTTCACACGTACACACATACACACACGCCCGCGCGCACGCTCTCACGCACAACACACACTCAGGCACACACACACACAGACACGCAGACACACACAAGCACACACAGACACACACAGACACAAAGACACACACACACACATACACACACATACACACACAACCACACATACACACACAACCACACACACACACACCACACATCCGGCAGCAAGAATGCACAATATGTATGTGAATTGCCAGAACCCTCACATTATGTAGGTTTCAATTCCATATCTAAGTGGGCCACGGGCGCAGACGTAGACACCTCGTCCGACCGCGGTCATGTCATTGGCAATACAACCTCCTGGCGATTACACTAACACGACCGTCGATCATTTACTCGTTCCTGTGTTGTTTTTTGTTTTTCCCAACAGTTCAAGAACGTTCTTTTTAAGGCTCTGTAAGCCACCCTTGAACTCACCATGAGGCGTACTTGTTGAACCTCACCATGAGGCGTACTTGTTGAACCTCACCATGAGGCGTAATTAGCTGAGCCCCATCACGAGGCCCTGTAGTTGAGCCTCACCATAAGGCGCACTAGTTGAGCTTGACCATGAGGCGTACTAGTTGAGGAACGGCTGGCCGAGTGCCTAGAATGTCTCCTTTGGGAGACCCGGGTTCCAACCCTCGGTAAGGCTTGATTGTTTTTTACATCTGTAGCAAAAAGAAATACTCAAACCTGCACAGTTCGTGGCGACTGCACTAGCCAGGTGGCCTTCATTCCTCAGGCTCTTCTTCTTCTTCGTTCATCCGGAGTTTTTTTTCGGACGTGGTTGCGTTGTGCCTGTTTACAGCAGAGATGCGTTCTTGCGCCGTTAGGCCGACACATCCGACTTCTGCGGATTCCTCAGGCTCAAGACCCCCTCCCCGTCCTACACCGCAAGGTACTACAAGCAGTAGGGACAGAGGCATACTAGGCATCCAGTGATGACCCCTTATTGGGTTAGTCTGGTTAATATCTCACTGGCTGTCTGTACTTTCCTAGTGTCAAATTTAGGCTGGTCTCCCTTTTCTAGAGGTTACACGACTTTCACCGTAATCCCGTATACTCTCGTAAGTAACGTGACGTTGCGCGAGAATAGGTAGCGGTTCTCTCCGGGTCGGTAACTTACGGGGTATGTGAGCCGGTCGCTCAGTAAGCAATGTCAATCTACTGAGCGTAATCTTGCCAAGAAATCAACAATCAGCTGAAAGATGCTGATGTTGACAGCGATGTTCTGTAAAGGATATGCGAACAAACAAACAAAAAACAAAAAACTTTAGGCTGGGTCTAACTGCAAGCCCAGGTCAATATTTAAAATGCCGTCTTAATGAGGCTCCGAACACATGAGCTCTAAACCGGCAACCAAGGGTGCCAGCTATTGCTCTGCAGCGGTGTGAACCAGTGGTTCCCAAATATTTTTAGACATCCGTCTCTTTATTTCATTTAGAGCCCCGTCTCCTGAGGGCGTTCGAAACACAGCTGTGGGCGATTTGGAAGCAGACTTGCGTTTGTTTCCATACAAAGGTATAAGTGTCGGTTATTCAGAAAGCAGTATCAAACTACTGAACGTAAACTTGCCAAGAAATCACAAACAGCAAAAAACAATGCAGGGGTTAACTACAACGTCCTGTAAAGAACATGCAACTAACTTTTCTTTCGCAATTGATATCTCTTTGTGGGTCAATATGTTTTTCATCTTGCAAAAGGCTACCTTCGCCATAGCGATTCTTGTTCTAATCTCTTCAAGGCATCTCCCATGAGATGTTGTGAATGTTCCGAGATAGTTGTACCAATTCATTTGTTTAAGAATATTCCCATTTACTTGTATATTACATTGCAGTATTTCATTCTTCTTAGTGACGACCATAATCTGTATTTTCTTACAATTTAATTCTAACCCTAGCTGTTCAGTGTGTACAGCCCCATCTACTAAATGTTGCAGATCCAGTTAATTGTCAGCAATCAATAATGTATCATCTGAATATCTAATGCTTTTGATGTTACATCCCCCAATGGTGATTCCTATCATATCTTTTAAGTGTCTAAAAATATGTTCACTGTATAGTTTTTAAAAAAAAAGAAGATATGGAGACATTACGCATCCCCGTTGCACACCTCACTTAATAATAACAAAATAGGATAGCTTTTCTATAAATATGCAAAATGCAAGCTACTTCCTGTGCAATGATGGATGAGGGACAAGTATTTCATGGAAACAGAACCAACCAAAAAAGGAGGTTCTAGAAAAACTGGGAATGAATTGAGCGTTGATGAAAGAAAGAAAAAAAGAGGCAAGTTAAATAATACGGCCACGTCAAAAGACATAACACGCTTATAAAAAGTTTACTGGAGGTTAAGATTGACGGCAAGTAAGCAGGAGGTAGACAACGATACAAGTGGGAAGATAACATCAAGAGATGGACAGACAGCAATCTGGCAGAATGTACAAGCAGGGCGAGAGAGAGACAGTATTGGAAATCCAATGCAGCCAACCTGCATTGTGGAGACGGCGCCTGATTGATTGATTGTGGGACAAGTGACGTTGTGCATCTGGTCAAGTAAACCACATCCGCCTCTATGAGGATACGAACACATGGCCACCATGCGGACAGGCAAGCATAATAACCACTGCGATACCGTCCGAGACAGAGAGAGAGAGAGAGAGAGAGAGAGAGAGAGAGAGAGAGAGTGAGGGAGAAAGAGAGGGAAAGTGAGAGAGGGAGACACAGAGAGAGACAGAGATATAGAGGGAGAGAGGGAGACAGAGAGGTAGAGAGAAAAGGGGAGATGGAAACAGAGAAAGCGATAGCGGTAGAGAGGGAGGGAAAGAGAGGAGAGAGAGAGGGAGAGAGAGGGAGAGAGAAGGAGAGGGAGAGAGAAGGAGAGAGAGGTAGAGATGGACAAAGGTAGAGGTACATATGGATATACAGAGAGAGAGATGGGGAGAGGGAAATGGGAGAGGGAGGAGAGAGAGGGAGAGAGAGCGAGAGGGAAGGGGAGAGGGAGAGAGAGAGAGAGAGAGAGACAGAGAGAGAGAGAGAGAGAGAGAGAGAGAGAGAGAGAGAGAGAGAGAGAGAGAGAGAGAGAGAGAGAGAGAGAGAGAGAGAGAATCTTACAATAAAATCGTTAGCCAATTTAAAATGGTTATAAATTGGAAACGTTTCATCGTTTCTCATTGTTGTAAATGAGATACTCCCCTAACACGTATTATTGTTGTAAAGTGCATACATTTTAATCATCATCATCACCACTATCATCACGACCACCATTATCATCATCATCATCATCATCATGCCGATAACCCCAGATGGTCACAGTTCGCCATCTCACACAATTACCAGAGCCTAGGATACGGTCAGTGCTCTTGTCCAGTTTCTGCCGTATGGCCAAGCCACCGTGTATTTAACTACAATACTTCTAACATATTTATTTGAAAAGCTCTAAGAAACGAGACAGTTTCTAACCACCATGCGGTTCTATGTCCCAGACACCCAACCACTAACCGCTATTCAGCACCGGAAATCACGTGATGCGAGTTCTGGATGATTGGCGCATGTCAAAACTTGTCCGTCAAACCGACAGCCGGCTTTGCCGACGGAAATCAACTATTTTTATACGTAATCCCGGTTAATCTGCATGGCAAGTCATTACCATCTTGTGTAATCTGTCTAGTTAATGATATCCTTAGAGATGGTTTAGTCATCAATGTTCAGTTCTATTTCTTTTATTTTCTGTAATAGGCCGTGATTAAACAGTGGTTTCATCATCGTTACCATCGCCGTCATCATCATCGTTATCATCATCATCACCAACATCATCATCGTTGTAGTCACTATCATCTTTATCATCATCGGCATATTCACTATAATCACCATTATCATCACGCCAGCATCATATTCATCATCATCATCACCTCCATCATCACCATCATCATCATCACCATCTTCATCATCATCATCATCATCATCATCATCATCATCATGAACGTAATCACTACCATCACCATGATATTAATATCCAGGACAAACAAGACATTAACAGTGAGATTAGTCGAATACTGCACGGGCTAACACTTCTACGGTTGGTATTTGCCAATCTTCTGGTAGATTGAGTAACTTCTAATTTCGCTATGTACTTGGGGTCAGATCGCCTGGGTCGTGATAAGCCTTGCATCTATCCGACTGGGGTTAGTGTAGGGTTTATGCTCCCAAGGGGGGGGGGGGGGGTGGTCTCGAGTGTTATGGTGTCCGCCTCGAGTGCTGGAGGTCCCGGGTTCAAGCCCCGGTGAGGGCAGGGATGTTTTCACATGGACGTCTAGTAACAAAATTTCCCCTGGTCTCTGGGTAGTGAGATCGGACGCCCGTGTGTATTGTTGCGCACGTAACAAATCCCTTGGCAGTTGGAAATCGAAAAAAGAGTAGCCTAACTGCGCTTCCCGGGCAAAATTTCGAGTTAAAAATCTACCCAAAGTATTTTCAGGATCCTCGCCGGTGCTACGGAGTTTGTGCACTGAGCTGAGAATTCTCCGGACTCAGTTTTGAGTCAGGAGTAGAACGGAGCACTTATGGGTTACACCCGTGTGCGGTGATGTTGATCCGTCGACTAAACTAAACTAAACTAAACTAAACTAAACTAAACTAAACTAAACGTATTCTCCCAAGCCGGTACCGAATTACCATCTGCACGGAGATTGTGATACAGAGCCTTCTGTCCCCTTCCCTTGCTCACGATGCGACATTCACGTAAAAGTCGTTTTGGAGGATAAAGTCGAAGGTAGGCTAGCAGGTGGCAGACACCCGTACCATTAGATTACATCGAGAGATGGACACATAGCAAACTACATAGAAATATAAAACAATATTTTCCCAAAGAAACAAACAATAGACTCCATAATATATGCCTGGCATAATTCGCTGCATCTCGTCAGGTACATACTGCAGAAATCACTGTCGCTTGTTAAAGATCTCTGAAGTATTCGCCATTAATCGACGGAAGCCAGTCTTGTGCAGACAGAAAGACACGATAGTCAGTTTAAAATTACGGTGGTAGACAATTGGAATTGCTTTGTCAATATGTGTATATTCCAGCTTGAAGGATTTATCTAATCGCGTTAGTTTATGTTGTGTGATTTCTACAGTGTGTACCCGACGAGTTGCAACAAAATATGTCAGGCAATAAATCGTGCAATTTATTGTTTGTGTCTTCGTTATTCAAACAGCATCTTTCGGAGTGTACAGTGAGAAGGCCTCTCTTCTTCCTACGTGGGATAGTATAATGCCAAGTTAAACACCTTAAAGGGCCAGAGTTCGAGTATATGTTGGGCTTGCCTCCACCAGACAGATTCCATCCAAGGTCGCCGGCTCTGTCAACTTGTCGTAGGTTCTCTAACAATTTGTCTGGACAGCGACATACAGGCCTACTCTCTGCGATGTTCAGCTGCAGTAGGATTTTTAACTTCGACATCTTGCACACGGGGCGTCCCGCTGTTCGCCCTTGTTCGAGAAAGCTGGTATCTGATTTAACTACCCAAGAGCCCTATGCTGGGATCAAACCCAAGATCCCTATGTTAGGATCAAACCCAAGATCATTGTGCTGAAATCATACCCACAAGCCGTATGCTGGATTCAAACCCAAATATCCATATATCGGGATCAAACCCAAGAGCCTTTGTCCTGGGATCAAACCCAAAAGCTCTATGCTGGGATTAAACGCATGATCCATATGTTGGGATCAAACCCAAAAGCCCTATGCTGGGATCAAACCCAAGAGCTCTATGTTGGGATAAAACCCAAAAGTCCTTATGCCGGGATCAAACCCAAGAGCTCTATGCTGGGATCAAACCCAGTTGAGTCTGTAACCAACACCACTACCTCTTAACATAACAAAGAACAAAAACGGACAGAAAGTGCTTGAGATCCACAACAGCCAACCTTCTTTGTGGAGATGACACCTGCTGGTTCGAATGATTGATTCTGGAAAATGACAACTATAGCTAAAACGGTAACAGTAAAAGCCTGAGGCGCGAATATGAAATAATTGCTGGTTGTGAGCAGACGTGAGTGCTGGGTTCAAACAGAAACATGACAGCTGCAGGTTTCCTGGGCATGCCTGGAGTGGCTGTTGAGTAATTATCATGTGTGCAGAGCTGAATATGGTAGTTTTGTTTAGTCAGCAACCTTGTGGTGTTATTCGCCTTTCTTGTGTGAATGTTTTTTTTTTAAAATAGATGAGGCCTGTCGGCCAGCTTATATTGCTTTTGCTTTGGTCTTCTATTATCGGTAGGTTTTCTTGTATACTTTTTCGTCTGTCTGTCTGCCTGTCTGTTCGACCGTCCATCCTTCCGTCTGTCTGTCTGTCTGTCTGTCTGTCTGTCTGTCTGTATGTCTGTCTGCCTGTCTGTTCGACAGTCCATCCTTCTGTCTGTCTGTCTGTCTGTCTGTCTGTCTGTTCGACCGTCCATCCTTCTGTCTGTCTGTCTGTCTGTCTGTCTGTCTGTCTGTCTGTCTGCCTGTCTGCCTGTCTGCCTGTCTGTTCGACAGTCCATCCTTCTGTCTGTCTGTCTGTCTGTCTGTCTGTCTGTTCGACCGTCCATCCTTCTGTCTGTCTGTCTGTCTGTCTGTCTGTCTGTTCGACCGTCCATCCTTCTGTCTGTCTGTCTGTCTGTCTGTCTGTCTGTCTGTCTGTCTGTCTGTCTGTTCGACCGTCCATCCTTCTGTCTGTCTGTCTGTCTGTCTGTCTGTCTGTCAAAGATATCACCAGTCCCTATTCATTTAATCGTAAACTTTTCAAACACTATCTCACTATAAATTACTTAATAATAATAATAATAATAATAATAATAATAATAATAATAATAATACAACCTTAATATAACAGTCAGTCTTCTATTGATAGTACAGTATGTCTCTCTTAGCGAATACAAATTGCCACCTTAATCATTAATATTAGCGAGTCATACAATAATTTGTGCGCATTTGCCATGCCTTAATATTGCATACATTGATGTTGCTGTTCTCGATTAGTCTCGTAAGTGATGTGTACATGAAATAATTAATGAAAGCGAGAGAGAGAGATAAGAAGGGCAGAATGTTAGACGAAGCTGATCGCCAAATATTTAACCATTTGAAAATAAAGTTTGTTCGTTCGGTCTGTCTGTTTGTTTGTCTGTCTATATCTACCAAGCTACATACTTACCTGTCTGTCTGTTTTTCCATCTAACTGTCTATCCGTCTGTCTGCCTGCTCACCTGTCAGCCCGGCTGTATGCCTACTGGTCCGCCTGCCTGTCTTTCTCTCTGTCTGTCCGTGTGTCTCTCTTTCTGTCTGTCTGCCTTCTGAATATCTATTTATATGTCTATCCGTCACTTGATCCAGTTGATCGATCAGTCGGTTAGTCAGTCGGTTGGTCTGTCGGTCATTCGGTCGAAGGCTTTCCTGCTTATCTGTCTGTATGCTTCTCTGTTTGTCTGCATAATGTCTGTCGCTCTGTCTGTCCACATGCCTGTCTGTCTCCCTGTCTGTCTGCATGTCTGTCTGTCTCCGTCTGTCTGCATGCCTGGCTGTCTGCATGCCTGTCTGTCTCTCTGCCTGTCTGCATGCTTAAATGTCTGTATCTCTATCTGTCTGTATGTGTATATGTCTTTCTGTCTCTCTATCTGTCTGCATGTCTTTATGTCGCTCTGTCTCTCTCCATGCCAGTATGAGTAATAGAAAGGAATGTGGTAATGGATTATGTTTTATGGAACGCTCCATCCAAATTCCTCATTCTTTTTGCCTTGTGGAGTAGCTGCTTGACGTCAACAAAGCAATCCTTATTTTCAAGAGATATAAATATTGAATAACCAACCGAATGGTGTTTTGCAATGTTACTGTCCTTGTTTTTTAATTAAACAATTGAATTTATTAACATGACGGATATTATTGGTTGTAGTGGGCGGGGCTTAAAAACTAACAATATTCACGCATATTTGAGGGTCCGATCGTCAGACGATCTAGGTAATTTTTCCCTTATAAACCTTTTTAAAGCAACCGATTAACATGGCGGATATTATTGGTTGTAGTTGGCGGGACTTAAACACTATCATCATACATCGGTTACATATCTTCAAATGAAAACCTTAATAAGGTTGAAAAAATTAAAGATGGCTGTGATTATTGGTGAGGTGGTCAGTTTTACTGGAGGAGTGTGGTGCAGAATAGGTGAGGACTGGTGTGGTGGAAGGGTAGAGTAGCAGAAGTGTGTAAATGCGGGAAAGTGTTGAGAGTATCCGGGTACCCAGTGTTTAGCTGGTCATGTATTGAACTACGCTTATTCAAACGTCCTAAAAAAAAACCCGGGAAGGTTAACCCGGTCAACAAATGCCCGCAGAAGTCGGATGTGTCGGCCTAACGGCGCAAGAACGCAGCTCTGCTGTAAACAGGCACAACGCAGTCACGTCCGAAAAATAAAAATCCGGATGAACGAAGAAGAAGAAGAAGAAGAAGAAGAAGAAGAAGAAGAAGAAGAAGAAGAAGAAGAAGAAGAAGAAGAAGAAGAAGAAGAAGAAGAAGAATTACGCTTGTTCCTGCAACGAGGTGCCGTGTGAACGTGGCAGGTTCGAATCCTGGTCGACTATTTGTTCAATGTTTAGAGGACGTTACCAATCATCATTAAGGAATAGTTACTACATATGGTGGACTTTAGGCTTTGCACGCGACTACATGATTTTGGGGATGGGACGTTACATACATCTGCACACATTACATGACGTTACGAAGGTATGTCAGTAGGTCACAATATATAGTGTGTAAAAATGGTAAGAGGGAAGTCGGTAGGTCACAATATATAGTGTGTAAAAATGGTAAGAGGGAAGTCGGTAGGTCACAATATATAGTGTGTAAAAATGGTAAGAGGGAAGTCGGTAGGTCACAATATATAGTGTGTAAAAATGGTAAGAGGGAAGTCGGTAGGTCACAATATATAGTTTGTAAAAATGGTAAGAGGGAAGTCGGTAGGTCACAATATATAGTGTGTAAAAATGGTAAGAGGGAAGTCGGTAGGTCACAATATATAGTTTGTAAAAATGGTATAAAAGTAAGCCAGTAGGTCACAATATATAGTGTGTAAAATGGTACGAGGGTAAGCCAGTAGGTCATAATACATAGTGTGTAAACATCGCACAAGGTTAAGTCAGTAGGTCACAATATATAGTACGTAAATATGGCACTAGGGTGGGTCAGTAGGTCGCAATATATTGTACGGAGAAAAGGTACGAGGGTAAATAATAGGTCACAATATATAATATGTAAACATGGTACGAGGTTAATTAAGTCAGTAGGTCACAATATATAGTATGTAAACATGGCACGAGAGTGGGTCAGTAGGTCACAATATATTGAACGTAAAAATGGTATGAGGGTAAGTAATAAGTCACAACATATAGTGTGTAAAAATGGTACGAGGATAAGCCAAGGGTCGCAATATATAATATGTATAAATGGTACGAGGGTAAGTCAGTAGGTAACAATCATCATCATCATGTACCATGGCGACAAGCATGCGCTGTCATGTTTCACCATCTCATACAATCATCGGCGTCATGGATCAACTCTGTACTTTTGTCTTGACCATACCACTTGGCCAATCAATCCAGGTACTTCTCTGCTTTTCCATTGTTCTTTTCCCTTCAATCTTGCCAGTTGTCACCAAGTTCTCTTATTTATTTTTCTTATAACGTGTCCTAAAATCTGTAGCTGTCTACGTCTAATTTATCTAATATGTTTACTGTTTTCATTTGTTTCTTGTAGGACTTGTCATTTAATTTCTGTCTGTCCATGGTATTCTTTGCATTTTCATCAGAAACCACATTTCCACAGCTATCACTTGTTTAATGATATTTCCATTTACATGTATATTACATCGTGGTATTTCCTACTTCCTAGCGACGATCATAACCAGTGTCTTCGTAAAATTTAATTCTACCCCTAGTTGTTTACTGTGTGCAACAACCGCATCTACTATATGTTGCAGATTCTGTTCATTGTCTGACCAGGATAAATGTCTGCTTGATATCATGTGTGTCTCCTTTGTAGATATCAGGAGTGTCTGCTTTGCAGATATCAGGATGAATGTCTACTTTGTAGAAAGAGGATGAATGTTTACTTTATAGATATCAGGAGAGACTGTTTTGCAGATATCAGGATGAATGTCTACTTTGTAGAAAGAGGATGAATGTTTACTTTGTAGATATCAGGATGAATGTCTACTTTGTAGAAAGAGGATGAATGTCTACTTTGTAGAAAGAGGATGAATGTTTACTTTGTAGATATCAGGATGAATGTCTACTTTGTAGAAAGAGGATGAATGTCTACTTTGTAGAAAGAGGATGAATGTCTACTTTGTAGAAAGAGGATGAATGTTTACTTTGTAGATATCAGGAGAGACTGTTTTGTAGATATCAGGATGAATGTCTACTTTGTAGATGCCAGGATGAAGGTCTGCTTTGTAGATATAAGTCGTGTGTCTGCTTTGTATGACACTTTGAGCATCACCTCTCCTCTGAGAGCCCAGCTCTTACAGATATCAATAAAAATGTTACTTTCAGGAAATCTAGAAACAATTATCACTTTCTAAGGAATAAAACAACAGAAGATCGGTTCTTGCATACATACCTATAACATGAGGCCGATGATCGGAAACCCGAGCACGCTGGATCAATAACAAGAACAACAACAGCGCAGAAACACCATCACATACAAGATCAAAGAAATAGAATCATTTTCACACGTGTTGACCTGATTACAGAATGTAGACAATTGTTTGGAAACGTTATGAGAAGAAACACTCGTAAATTGGAGAACTAGGCGAAAGATAAACTCTATGGACCACTGAGTGAACTGGAAAAGACTGTTAGATTCATACAAGAGACAACATTGCAGTTATAAACATATTTCAGGCGAACGAAAGAAGAAAACTAATGTTGACCATTTTTATGCATATGGGGGATAACGCCATACTTGTATAGACAGATCGGCAATTCAAGAAGTGATGTGGTCAAAATCACAATGATCGTCTTTACTTGCCATGTCATTCCCTGGTGTCCATTGTAGGTTGGAAACCCGGGTTAATCTTAAAATCCCGCCTTGTTTCTAATTCTAACCCACGACTACCGAGTCGGTAGGCAAAGGTTTTAGTCACTGCGCTACCGCGGCTGCAATCATCATCATCATCATCATCAGCATCATCATCTAATCTTGTTCGACTTGTACCTTGCGGGGTCGAGATGAAGCATGAACAGCGGGAGAGTGCCCGTTATTAGGCTTCAGATATTGAGATTTCCGTGGACTCTGTTTTTCCCTTCCCTTTGTCTGTGCATCATTGCTTGTTGTGGTGTACTGTCAGTTGGTAGCCTAGTTATATGGCCGAACCATTTCACTTTCTGTTTTATAATGAAATTTAGTGCTGCTACTACCATCAATTTAGTCCTGATTTCATCATTTATGATTTTCTCTCTTCTTGGTACGTTAAATATATTCTTCTCAGGAATATAATTTCCATTGTTGTAATTTTTCTTTTCTCTTTATCTGCAATTGTTCAGGTTTGGCATTGGTAGCCTAGAGTTGGTAGAAAGATTCGGTTGTAGAGTGCTTTTCTAGTGTACTGAAAGATCTATGTGAGAGTGTTGATGGATCTGTGAGGGTACTGGTGGATCTAGGTGGGATAGCGATGGATCTGTACATCTATTCTCGATCTCTTATTTGATTTGCCAGTTAAAGGATGTTATATAGGGTGTATTTTTAATGACTGTGCAGTTTTTGAAAATACTACCGTTCCAAGTTTTGTATTTACGTACTGTGGAGTTCGTGCAACACAATGCAACATAATAGTAAATACAAAACTTGGAACGGCAATATTTTCAAAAACTGCAGAGTCATTAAAATACACCATGTACTTGAAGCACTTTGCTTGTTTCATGAGGTGTTATTTTAGATGAAACTTTTCTTCTTTTTTTTTTTTATTTGATTGTGGTCATTACCTCTGTTTCACTGATGCTAATTTTTATGTTATGTTCCTTACACACTTCGTTTAGAATATTTATGTAGACTTATAGTTCTGCTTATGATTTTCAGTTAGTGCTTGATTTTTCACAAATATGAGTTCTTTAATGGTGTAATTTTCCGTTGGTTCCGATGACACAAAATATATAAGCGCACATACTAGTATATTATCATATCCATCTAGCATGTGCCACGCCGATATGCGTGGGCGGTCATGTTTTGCCATCTCACTCGATCACCAGAGTCGTGGATCAGCTCTGTGTTTCTGTCTCGACTACAATATATATATATATATATTAAACCAATGTTATATTTTATATAACTCGGTATGAAAAATATATAATATTAACATATTGTTTAGACAGACAGACATGCAAGACACAAATACTTACTTCAGTACGTCTATCTCAGTGCAGCAACTACTAATAAATGCAACATATATTTTCTGTCACATAAACGCGAATATTTCACAAGATCACCGAAGCACAAGTCTCGACAAACAAAATTAAACTTCCCAGAATACTGAAATCCCATTCATCTCATAAAACTATGTACGCTGCAAAGGTTAACAGAAATGTGTGTAAAGTCATCGTAATCCATCAAATTCTACGCATTTAAAACACGGCTCGCGATGTAATTGTTTTCAGCGCGACTTAGTTCTTGATGGATTGTCAATATATTAGCACGAGTATCGGAATTGTGCCAGTGACAACATTCATGTGTCTGTGGATCGCTGTTTTCTGTAACATATTACTCAATGCCTGGAGCAAAGCAACGCTCGCGCCAAAACATGCGCGTGATAGATCGCCATCTCTCGTCTTACTATCCCGACCTCTTCAGCTTCTGTGTCGCTGTCTGGGGGGGGGGGGGGGGGGGGGGGGGGCTTGTGTCGTGTTTCTGGTCTAATGGATCAGTGCACTGTATTGATATATTTGTGCACTGTACTGGGGGATTGCCGGCTCCCTGGCCGAGAAGTTAAACAGCTTTCTCCGTAATCGCGAATATTCTCGTGGTTGACGTGAGTGCACGAGAATTGGAAGCGGTTCGTGTCGCACCAGTGACTTATGAGAGTATGGAGCCGGTCGCTCAGAAAGTCGTGGCGTGCTGATGAGCGTAATCTAGCCTAGGAATCAACATACAGCTGAAAGATGATGACGTAGACCGCAATATCCTGAAACAGGATGGAAACGTGGGAATAAAAATAAAAAAAACTGGTGGAGTGTGTGCACTGTGCTGTTTGATTTGTGCACTGGTGGATATGTGCGCTGTAGTTATGGATCTGTGCACTCTACTGATGATCTGTGTACTGTTACTGTTGGATCTGTATACTTTACTGGTGGACCTTTGCACTGTACTGATGGATCTGTATACTTTACTGATGGACCTTTGCACTGTACTGATGGATCTGAGTCGAGTGTTAATGGATCTATGGGGGGGGGGGGGTATTGGTGGCTCTAGATGGATTAGCGACAGATCTGTGCACTATACTGATACTGATAGATCTATGGGTTACTGATGAGTCTAGACCAGTGTTTCCCAACGTGGGGCCCACGCCCCACAGGGGGGCAATTCGATTGTTAAGGGGGGCAATTCGAAAATGGAAGAAATCGGCTGAATATAACAAAACGGGGAGACTTGAGACTGAAGTTAACTAAATTGGAACCTGACATAAGATCTCTTTGCAGCAAGCATCAAGCGCAAAGGATCTCACTAAATTTAAATAATAAATAATTACTAATAATTAAAATAATATTGAAAACTCTTTCATTAAAATTATTTTGTACTTGAATTTCAGTTCTCCATTATATGTTTTGATAATTTACTTACTGTGTTTGCTCAATAATTTCCTAGTGATTTCTTCCTAAAACCTATCATTCAAGATTCTTTAGTGAACATTTCAATTTCTGAATATTAAAAATAATGTATATGTTGAGGGGGGGGGGGGGGCGTGGGGCGGGGGAGGGGGGCAATATGAATTTTAGAAAGGCTTAAGTGGGGCATGGCACAAAAAAGGTTGGGAAACACTGGTCTAGATGGAGTAGAGATGGATCTGCGTGGAGTGACGAATTATCTCCATGACTCATACTAATCTGACCTGCAGAGCTCATGTATTCCCGTCTGGAGAACCCGTGGTTGTTATGGATCTGTGCAGCGTAATCATAGACCTATGTGAGAGTGTTGATGGATTTATGGAGGTTACTGGTGCATCGTGATGGAGTAGTGATGGATCTGTGCACTATACTGATAGTGACATTTCTTTTTTTTTTTTTTTTCGCATATCATTACAGGACATCGCTGTCAACATCAGCATCTTTCAGCTGATTGTTGATTTCTTGGCAAGATTACGCTCAGTAGTTTGCCATTGCTTTCTGAGCGGCCGGCTCACATACCCCGTAAGTTATCAACGCTACCGATTCTCGCACAGGTTATGTTCCTGCCGTGGATATACGGGATTACGGAGAAAGACGTTAAACTCTTGGCCAGGGAGACCGACAGTGACATTCTACAGGTGGATAAAGACGGTGTAGTGATGGATCTTTGAGAAATGATGATCGATCTACATGGTTCGTCTGACTAGGCCTCCATACCTCCGATGTTTCTAGTCTGGAGATGCTGGATCTGAGGCGAGAGGTGATGGATCTATCTCATCTCATCTCATCATGTTCCTCTTGTACCTTGCGGTGTCGAGGTGAAGTATAAACATCATGAGAATGCCCGATTATGGGCTTCATATATCGATATTCCCATGGACTCTGCTATTCCCTCCGTCCAACGTTTACGTGGTCGGCCTCTTCCTCTGTTTCCATCTGGTCTGTACATTATTGCTTGTTGTGGTATGCTGTTGACTGGTAACCTACTTGCATGGCCAAACCATTTGACTTGCTGCTTTCTAACAAAATCTAATACTGCTTTAACCCCCACTTTAGTCCTGATTTCTTCATTTCTGATCTTATCTCTTCTTGATACGTTGAGTATTCTTCTCAGGAACCTCATTTCTGTTGTTGTGATTTTTCTTTTCTCTTTTTCTGTCATTGTCCAGGTTTGGCATGGTAGCATAGAGTTGGTAGGAAGATTGTGTCGTAAAGTGATTTCTTAGTAGTTATTGATACATGTGTGTTCTTTAGTAATGGTGCCATTTGTCTAATGAGTTGATTTGCCTTATTGCACCTATTTTCGATCTCGTCTTCTGATGTGCCATTTGATGATATTATACTTCCTATCTATGGATCTATTTGTGGTAATTATGGCTCTAGATTCTAGATGGAATCTTGGTGAATCTGTTACTGTACTGCTGGATCTGAGGCGAGAGGTGGTGGATCTATTTGGGGTTACTTATGGCTCTAGATTCTAGATGGAATCTTGGTGAATCTGTGTACTGTACTGCTGGATCTGAGGCGAGAGGTGGTGGATCTATTTGGGGTTACTTATGGCTCTAGATGCCGGTCTCTCTGGCCGAGGAGTTACAACACTTTCTCCGTAATCCCGTTTATCACGCAGAGTCTCGTAGCGGGCGAGAACTGGGAGCGGTTCGTCCCCCGCTGGTTACTTGCGGGATAACTGAGCCGGCCGCTCAGAAAGCAATGGCAAACTACTGAGCGTAATCTTGCCAAGAGATCAACAGACAGCTGAAAGATGCTGCTGTTGACAGCTAAGTCCTGTAAAAGGATATGCGAAATAAAAAAAATTTTTTAAATGGCTCTAGATGGAATCTTGGTGAATCTGTGTACTGTACTGCTGGATCTGAGGCGAGAGGTGGTGGATCTATATGGGATACTGAAGGCTCCAGATGGAATCGTGGTTGGTCTGTGCACTGTACTCATAGTTATAGATCTACGGAGATATTGATGGATCTAGACGGAGTAGAGATGAATCTGCGAGGAGCGATGATGGATCTCATGACTAGTCTTACTAACTTATTCTCCACAGCTTCTGTATTCATATACCTAGTGTCTGGTGGAACTTTGCACTGTACTGATAGATCTGTGGCAAGAGTTTTGAGGATCTGTGGGTGGGAGGAGCGGGGGAGAATGATGGATCTGTGAGGAGTGGTGATAAATATGTGAGTAGTACATAGGAGGTCAGATGGATGTGTGGGCGGTACATAGAAGTAAGGATGGATATATGAGGGGTAGTGATGGATATGTGAGGAATACAGATGGATATGATTAATTATGTATATGTGGTTACTGATTAAATGTTATTTCTAGTTCATTGAGAAGTACATGGCGATTTTTACTCTCGTTTTATGGTCATTCAGAAAAACATGGTAAAGATATTGTCGTTATTTTTGGTCAATATGAAGTATATAATAATGATATTGCCGTTATTCTTGTCAATGAGAAGTATATGATAATGATATTGTGGCTATTTCTGGTCAATGAGAAGTATATGGTAATGATATTGTCGTTATTTTCTTGTCAATGAGAAGTATATAATACTGATATTGTCGTTATTTCTTGTAAATGAGAAGTATATATTAATGATATTGTCGTTATTTCTGGTCAATGAGAAGTATATTATAATGATATTGTCGTTATTTCTGGTCAAGGAAAAGTGTGTAATAATGATATATTCCCGTTCGTCAGGCGGCGTAATGTGCCTTATGCGCATGCGTAGCGCATAAACACAATGGCGACTGTCCTTATGGAGTGTACAACCAAAGAGCAACGTGCTGTTGTGCGTTTTTTGTGAGCGAAAGGACTGCCTGCAAAGACATTCATAAGAAAATGCTTCCTGTTTAGGCTGACAAATGTTTGTCTCGTAAAGCGGCACATAGCTAGGTAGAAGAAATTTCTCACGGAAGCTCTAAAATTGTTGATGAAATCCGATCTGGTCGTCCTGTTGAGATTGCAACAGAAGCATCCGTGCAGCGGGTGGAGGAGATGATTAGAGGTGACAGGTGAGTAACGATAGACTCTGTAGCATCTGCAATAGGGTGCTCACATGGTTCAGCATACAGCATAATGCATGACCGATTGAAATTTAAGAAAGTGTTCTCAAGGTGGGTACCCAGACAATTGTAGGAAGAACACAAAATGAACCGATTTGGCCTGTCCTTGCATCATCTCTGTCGATACGAAGATGGAAGGAGAAGGTATGATGAACATGACTGTTACTGGGACGACTCATGGGTGCATCACCACCAGCCCGAGTCAAAGCGTGCTTCAATGAAATGGAAACATCCTTCTTCGCCTTGTGTCCAAAAATTCAAGGTTACACCATCAGCAGGGAAGGTTATGCTAACAGTGTTTTGGGATTGTCAAGGAGTGTTTTTAATCAGTTTCAAGACGAAAGTACTGTGAAGTTCTATCAATGCTTCATGATGCAGATTTAAAGAAAGCTGTAAAAGACAAAAATGAAAAATACAAAACGTGGTTGAAGATCAAACAGGAATGCGATTACATAGAATATAGAATACCGAGAAGACATGTGTAGAGAATAGTAAAGAGGGAAAAACAAAAGACTGGGGGGAATTTTAGAGAAACCCTAAATAAAAACTACAAGGAAGCAACTAGAAATTTCTGCAAAAAGACAAGTGCAATAAGAACCAGAGGCGGACCCTTTGACCCAACTGAAATAATTCTCATCTCATCTCATCATGTTCCTCTTGTACCTTGCGGTGTCGAGGTGAAGTATAAACTTAGTGAGAGTGCCCGGTTATGGGCTTCATATATCGACATTCCCATGGATTATGTTATTCCCTCCGTCCAACGTTTACGTGGTCGGCCTCTTCCTCTGTTTCCATCTGGTCTGTACATCATTGCTTGTTGTGGCATGCTGTTGGCTGGTAACCTACTTGCATGGCCAAACCATTTGACTTGCTGCTTTCTAATAAAATCTAGAGAAGCTTTAACCCCCACTTTAGTCCTGATTTCTTCACTTCTGAGTAGTAATGTATGTTGTAAATCCATCTTATTGAGGCATAAAATACCTCATATACAAAGAACAAAGAAGGAGGTGCGGGAGGTGCGGGGAGGTGCCGGAATAAAATAGTAAGCTCAAAGAAGGGGAGTGGGGGAACATAATTTATGCATAATCGATAGGTGTGGGCAGGCTGTTACGGGTTGATGTATTCGTATCTTTGATAAGATCGGCGAACATCTGTGAGCAAAAAGTCGATATTGCCGGCAGGTGTATATTAGAGTCGGGGTCGAGGGAGGTCGCTGGTGCCATCTGTTTTTAATTAAGGGCGGTGTCGGAATAAAATAATAAACGCAAAGAACGATGTGTGGGGTGGCTTGGTAAGTGGCGAAAGAGGGCGGGGATGCGTAGTTGGTCATAGTGGGATATCACCAATGTGTAACTGGGGTGTCTAGTGTGTTCCCTACCTGGCAACAGGTTCGAATCTCGAGGTGTGGTTGAGGTAGTGTGGTGGTGGTCGAGTGTGTAACGGAGCTAGGTGGTATCATTGGTGGTTCGAATAACGCTGCTGGTCGATAACGATGTCCGCCCTAGAAGGGGACTTTTAAATGTCTACTAAGGGGTGGTGAGGTCTTAGAGAGAAGTAATTGGTCGTAGATGGGTGTGGTTGGATATCACCACTGTGTAACTGGGGTGTCTAGTGGGTTCCCTACCATGCGACAGGTTCGAATCCTACTGTGAGATGGGGTAGTGTGGAGGTGGTCGAGTGTGTAACGGGGCTAGGTGGTGCCGTAGGCATCGTTTGAGAGTCGATTCACGCCGCGGTTCGATAAGGATGTCCACCCTAGGCGGCTCTTTTTAAGTGTATGCTAAACCGTAAATGTATAACAGTGGTGTCTAGTTGCTGCCATAGCGCTTGACAGGTTCGAAACCTATTGTGTGGTTGGGTAGTGTGGTGGTGGTCGAGTGTGTAACGGAGCTAGGTGGTACCATTGGTGGTTCGAATCACGCTGCTGGTCGATAACGATGTCCCCCCTAGACGGGGACTTTTAAAATGTCTACTAAGGGGTGGTGAGGGCTTAGAGAGGAGAAGTAATTGGTCGTAGAGGGGTGTGGCGGGATATCACCACTGTGTAACTGGGGTGTCTAGTGGGTTCCCTACCATGCGACAGATTCGAATCCTACTGTGAGATGGGGTAGTGTGGAGGTGGTCGAGTAAGTAACAGAGTTAGGTGGTGTCATTGGCGGATCGAATAACGGACCTAGTTGATAACTATAGCCAACATAGGTACAGGAGACTCGAATCCAGCGGTGTGGGGAATCTGTTAAAGTAACATTGGTGTCACGTGTTTCATATCTTTGGAAAGGTTGGTTTACAACAACTGTGACCAAAAAGTCGGCATTGTCCGCAGGTGTATAGTAAAAGAAATAATGTGTATTGTGAATTAGTTGTGCTGGCGACAGTTGGTACTATTAATTATATCACCATTATATGTTAATAAAGGAGAGCTCGATTGAATCGACCGAGGCGGGAGAGGTTACCTGACCCACAATTTACTCTGTAATGCCTATAGCGCCAGTTTCCCTATTGCAGTTATTGGTGCTCTGTAGAGACCTCTAGTGGTTTATACACTATTATTACACAGTATAAAGGGAAACTTTAAAAAAACACTAAAGATGGCGGCTTAGTGATATTCGTTGTTAAGGGGTTGATGAATTGTGAAAGGGGTAGATAATTGCGTTCGAACCACTATCATCATACAGAGTCAGATCGTTAAAGAAAATCCTTGAAGAAAAAAATAAAAAAAAAAAAGAAAGAAAGAAAGAAAAGAAAAGAGTAAAGATGGCCATCCATGTCATCGTGGGTGTCGGGCTGGAATCAGATCGAACCTGAGGGTGACGTAATGTCATAACACTTAAACAACATGACCACTAGCTGTTCAATATCGCGGTCAAACTATGTGCAGGCCTCCATCCTTTGAGATGAGTCTGCTTGAGGCTTCTGGCGGCAGAGTGACTTGTGAAGCAAACAAACCGATGTGTGGCTTACAACCAATCAGGGTGTTTGTCTTATAATTGATCCACATTTTATGTTAGACAACCACTAATTGGCTGACAACTACTGTGGGCGGGGCTTACTTTATGTAATAAATAACCAATTCACCTAGCTCTCACTCACTTTGTGCTTTACAGAAGAACGACGAACGATCGAGTCTTCAATTTTGTGGTCATTCAACTGCTATTTGCCTTCAAGTGTGTAAAGGTTGCCAGGCACCCGTTTGTCTCAGTATCAACGGACTATCAACCATACATGCATCTACAGCTTTAGTGTATCTGTCTTCCAGTTCTGGGAAAATCACAACTGCCTTGTAAGAATTATCAATCAGCTTCTTACCCAGACGCATCCCAAGTGTAAACAACATCATTATTCTGCCATAGTTTACAACACCCCAAAA